>JAOWBL010001449.1:0-15338 GCA_028564865.1 Zenarchopterus dispar | reverse complement strand
GTGTGTGTGTGTGTGTGTGTGTGTGTGTGAGCATTTGAAAGAGTAACAGAACGACAGACCTCTAAGGTGTACTGCTCAGTGGTCCATGACAAGCTCTACATTTGTCCCTCGTTTTCGTGGTTGGGGGGCCGGGCATCTGCCGCTCGAGCAGCCGAGGGTTCCCCTAGAGAGAACCCTCAATCAGAGTGATAGAAAAAAAATGTCAAGCTGCTATAACCACTGTTTCAGCATGAACACCGGTCCACATGATCAGCTATTTGAAGGAATTATCAACAGGGTCATTTTAGAGCCTTTCAGTTTCTTGTTTTAAATGATAAAACTTATAACTGTGTTGCGTCTTGCTGGTCTCAAAGCAGGAAGGTGTTATCATCCAAGAAGCTTCAGAAACCGACTATAAACAGTCTGGCTAGCACTAAACACCAGAAGGGCAAAATCAACAGACACCCAGTTTATAAAATGGAGCAGATCTCAGAGCTCAGTCAGGCGTTGTACATGTAAAGGTAGAAATATTTAAATATTCATTTAGTAGGATGGCGTGTTTATGAGGCTGAATTATGCCCTGTTTGATATCCCTGTAAGCTTAGATTTCACAGTGCATTTTTCAGTTTTTTTTTTCTTAAACAGATGATGGAAATTCATTCACACGAAAATTGATTCCACTGGAACTAAATGTGTTTTATCTATTCCCCCTGTGGAAAGAGAAGCTCCGATGTAAGGAAAGTGCTTCTTTGCTTATATTTTGAGAATATAGTTCAGCTGTAATGAAACGTCTTACACCCAAAGCACGCCACAGGGCAAGTCAAAGGCTCAAATCACACCTGTATCCAAATCGAAAATGCAACTATATATGTCCACCAAAACATCACAAACAACTTTATTATTATTCATGGAACTTATCTGAGCTAAAGTTGCCTTTGATTGTCTCCTACTCTGACATGTGGAAGTAGCTATAAAGCCCAATTTATGTCAATAGGTGTGTTTGTAAAGAAATTTGCAGCTTACCTGCGACGTCTGTGTGAAATGCTGCTCAGATGTCTTAAAAAACTGTTGATTTTTGTGTTTACTTTGTTGTCACACAAAAGCATATCTTATTTGCTGCAACTAAAGATAAAAACTTAACTGTAATTTGTCTTGCAAACAGGTCCTGTTTTGAGATACCTAGTCAAATATATTTGCCAAATCCAAGAAGTATCCTTCATGCTTCCTGTTCAAAGTTCCATCTCTTTTTGCAAACTTTTTCTTAATGTGAAAGGGATGTTTAATTTTTCTTTTACTTGGTACCATTGTAGCGCTGAGAGCTGCTGACTTAAAGTAGCAGCAAAGAGTTATTTCTCATATTTAATTTTCAATTGAATTTAAAGGAATATTGAATTATTGTTAGGAAGTCTTGTAGATTTCCATCCCTACTATTGACTAAAATCACCCAGACTTTGGAATTCAGTCCCATTTGTTTCTTGCAATAGTGGCACTATACCACACATCAACAATGATGAAACTATTGCTCACAGAACTACAATGGACAGAATGGCAGAAGCAACTAAAATACTAAAGAAAGTAATGATGGCTGAAATGATAGGAGAAAAGGACCAAACAAGAGAACTCTTGGACATTTGGTGGATTTCCATCACACATTTTCTCAAAAGAAAAGCAAAACTCTGAAATTGTGACAAAGGTACCACTACAAGGGATCAGTGTCTCGACTGAACAGTGTTTTTTTTTCTTATGAGAGTAACTCTACTTGTTCTCTCTCCATATTAGCTTAACTCTCCATATCTCGTCTTGTCAGACTTCTCTTCAAAACAAAGAAAAAGAAGATCTTGCCTTTGAAGAAGACAGACAAAAACATATTTAGTTTTGGAAAAATGATTGCGATTCCTGCTACCCCTGCTGAGAAAATAGTTAACAGAAGACGAAGGCAGCGGATGATCATTCAAATGATTGTTTATAGAAAATGCCTTTATGTAATGAAGAATGGTTAAGTAGTGTTATAGAATAACTACATTGAATTAATGAGGCCAAAAAACATCTGGAAACTAGGTTTTGATGATCTTCAAATAACCAACTATGTCACATCCAGCCCTGCCATAGACATGGAAACATGAAAAAACTGTTTCCGTTTCACTTTTGCTATAAACGAAATTATCAAGACGTCTGAAAATCCACCTTGTGAAGGCATAAAAAATATGGCAAATATTTCTGCCGTGTTTGGCAGGTTTTTTTCAGATTATAGGTGTTTTACTTTGTGATGTTTAGGTATTGAGCAAATCTAGGAGTAATGGAAATGCAACTGCTGTCATAGAAGCAGGTTGACCCCACCCCTATAGAGAGACTGTGAGCCAAAATCTGCTAATGTTCTCTAAACAAAGATTTCTGATCCCATCCACAGTTTTCTTTGCATCATCTGTACTAATGGTGTAATTTGCTTTTATCCATCCCAGAAAGCAGGGAGAAACCCATGTTTGGACTTAGTCTATCAATCAGGCCCTTTCATGTGAGTGCAAAGTAATGATATGGAAACTAGTTCCATTCCACACCTGGATCTAAAATCAGAGCACCATTTTGTTGAAGCTCAAAACAAGTGGCCTAGTTAGCCAGTGTTGTCTGAACTTCCGTCTACTTGGATGAAAAACAGACAGAAATAGGGTGCTGAGGATTTCTCCCGGGAATTCAGGCCATGGTGTCCAGCCAGCTGGGAAGATTGACACCTGTCAACAACACAGCAATCCCTTTCCAATTCAGAGCTAATTGAAAGCTATTCATGCGGCAGCACAGCACAACTGAGACTGAGTGGGCAGAACATTAGAGCTTGGAAGCAGGATACAGAGATTGCTGTTGAGGATTTGTGCAATGCCAAGCTTGTTGGATACACTTTTTAAACAGCAGCTCGTGCTTTTTTTTTCCAGGGAATTTGGGATTTGAGAATTGAGGTTTTTCCGATCTGTTTGAACCAAATTCCATGCTGGGTCTGTCACAGAGTGTGATTTTGATAAGAAGTTGGAAAAGCTAGTAGCACCTTCTACTTGCATAGAAAAATATGTTACATACTGTTGTGCACAGTCCATAGGTTTGTGTGCTGCTTCTTCTGACGAATCAAAAACATCATTTGGCTTTTGAAATAATTTGGTACCAGCTTCCTACAGAAATTCCCTGCACATACATGAGCCGAAGCAGAAGAAAAAAGTGAAAAAGGGTGGGATGATGAGGAGAGAAAAAGGAGGGAGCAGCAGCAGGGGTGAAAGGGTGTCAGAGGAGTGATGGAGGAGTGAATAAACAGGAGAGAAGGTATGAGGTAAGGAAGGAAGAAGGTGTGACGCGATGGGAGATGGTGGAACGTGAGGGTCAGGAAAAGTAGTAACAGCATGATCACTGGAGTGTGAAACTGCTGGACAGGCATCTGCTGTGCGTGTGTCTGTATGTGTGCAAGCCTGAGCTCAACGCAGGGAAAGACATGGAAATCCAGCTTGATTTCCTCCTTTAAAAACACTTCTGGTTCTGCTGAGAGAATCTTTTAAAGGTGTGAGGGTCAAGAAGAGTGCATTGCTCTGCCTCTCCTCATGGTAATATTTCACACTTAAAGAGCACAACTATACCCTGGGTGACCTTTAAAAATACAGATCCAAACATGGAGAATATCCCATGCAATCAAGCCTGCAAACTATCTTCCTTCATGCATAGCAAACTTCTATTCATCCATCCATCCAGTTAATAACTTCACCTTTTCCAAATTTAGGTTGTCGGGGCAGCCATCTAAGCATGGAGGGCCAGACCCTTTCTCCTAAGCAGGAAAACTTCACCAGCTCTTCCAGGGATATACCAAGATGTTCTTTGGAAGACTGAGAAATATAATATTTCCAGCATGTCCAGGGTCTGCCTCAGAGCCTCCTCTGAAAAACCTCCTGAAGGTGTCCATGGAGCATCCTCACCCAAACCACCTCAGCTGGCTCCTCTCAGTGCGGAGGAGAAGCAACTCTACTCCAAGTCCCTCCCAGATGAATGAACTTCTCATTCTATATTTAAAGGAAAGTTAATCATGTATCCATGATTTTATTCCTCCAGTCACTACCTACAGACAAGGGTAGAAACATAGGTTTGTAAACAACAACAGATAGGTTGGTTGACCAAACCATTGTCAGTTTGTCTAGTGTGACCCCCGTCACAGATTAGTCACAAAGTCTAATTAATTCAAGACTCCACATTATGAGACCGTGAGTTGTGTAGTCTGAATAGGACAGCAATCCATCAGCACAAATTGACTGGCGCACTTACAATAAATCTAATTTCCTACCAGGTTATTAATAAATTATTTCTTATTTTGAATCTAAAAATGCAAGATCATCTTTCTGAACTGGAGCAGAAATAGAAGTGGATTTTCTAATTCAATAATGACTCTGCAGGAACAGGAGGGTTATGAGATAGCTGAGTCAAAGCCTCCTGAAATGTTGTGAGTGATTTGATATTAGAAAGTCTTCAAACATCTTGCAGCTAAAAGTAACATTTGTGAGCTTTTGTATGAACCTGGTTGACAGTTATGCAAGACACTCATAAGAAATCTCCCAGTGAAGCTCAGTTTTTGTTTTGTTTTTTCAAAATCAGGGACTTCTTAGACTTTGCTAAAATCTCAGCGCTGTTGATTTTCCTTCTCCCCTCTTTACTCTTGAATATAATTCCCCTGCCATCCATGTGTGTGATATAAATAATTTAACTCACATGCAGCAAGCTCAGTTGGCCATGAAATAGCTTTTATAGGACTCGCACTGTGTTTATGTGTTAGAATTATTAATGCCTCTGGAATATGGGATTTCAAACGAAAAAGGTTCAGGGATGATTCCCCGTTTTTTTCAAATAGAAGGCCTGTTTATCACAAACTAGTAAAAAAAGAGTTCATGGTGCCTCAACAGGCTTCTTCAGCACAAAGATGGCAGTAAAAATCATGTCAAAACCATTCACAATCAGATTCTGTATGTTGTGAGGACTGGAGGTGGGAGGGCTAGTTTATCCCAGTTGTTCTCTGTTGAGAGGTGGTGTACATCCTGGACAGGTCACCAGTCCATCAAAGTCGAGCATACGCTGTCTAAAATCCAAACCCTATTCTAACTCTAATCAAATGTTACATATTTTACAACAATCAATCCCACACCATTAATTAGTACAATATTGACTTTAGATCCAGATGGAAAACTCGGTTGTCTCATACAAGTGTTGTCCCAATGAAAATTTTCTTAGAAATATCACAAGGGACCACATGAGCCAGCAATGCCATTTGACCAGACAAAAAGAGCACACACTGGAACATTTGTGATGAATTTGGTAAGTAACTTATGCATCCATTCATAATTTGGCCCCAGTTCTTCTAATTCTTGGTCACAGGGCTCTGCTGGATCATGTCCCATGAGCCATTTCTGCAGCTATCCCAGCATACTGAGAATAACCGATGACAGCATCACATTTTGGGAAATTTGGGAAAACTTTGTTGGAGAAATTTTCCCAAATTTCCTTAAAAAGAATGCAAAACCCTCACTTAAAATAAAACAGGTTAACATGGAGGAAACTGTATGAAAGTTTGAAACAGTGAAATTCAATAATCTGGTACTCGGAGAAGAAAAATTAGAAGAGAAGAGGAGGAAAAATGGGGGGAAAGACAGAGCTATTATTTTGCCAGTAGTGTAATAGACCACTGGAAGCCAGAACCAAGTGGTATTTTGGAGAGTCTAAAGTTCAAAAAATAAATAAGTAAATAAATAGTTGATACCTACCATTAAATAATAAGGAAATGTTTGAGAGACTATCTGACTGTTTGGGAAGTAACCCTAATGATTGTGAGAAATGCATCATTTTCTCTCAGACTTGCTGCATAAACCACTCAGTCATTTGTCGCCCGTACCAGTAATTATATTTATTATTGACAATTTCATAACCAGCAGTCATTATACTTGTTAAATGTAACTAGATCCATTGCTTTTGTCTTTCTTTTCAGCAGTTGTTTTGACATAGTTCCTCCACCATAAAACAATGAGAAAATTACTAATAAAACCGCAGGAGGAGGACCCATAAATGAACAGATTTTTAATTTTTTTTTTTTTTTTTTTTTTTTACATTTTAATTTCATGAATCCTTGTATTTATTCATTTATTGAAAAAGAAGACCTCTTGATGAAATTGAAAACTAACATGGAGAGATGAGGACTTCTGTAATGATGGTTGAATTCATTGCGATACAGCAAGAACCATGTTTGGGCAGCAAATTGGACAAGGCGGATGCTTCAATTATTAAGTTGTGCGTAGGTGAGAGCAAAGTGATTCTTCAGAAGGTTTTTTTTTTTTTTTAAAGTCGTGTTGTTGTGACTTTTAAGAATTATGGATAAAATTTTTTTCTGTAAATTCAGTGTAAAAATTGAGTTGTAGATGCAGTGAAGTCAGTCATCTGACAGTCACTGAATTGTATTCTTTAATCCATTAAAATGTTTTTGATGGACTGATTGCTGTAGTTATGAGCCCTGTGGCTGACTTTACACTATAATGCCCTTTCTGTTGTAACAAGATAGAAAATAGAATAACAAAAGATAAAGACTTAATCAGATTCCACATACTTCACAGTTTTAACCTCCTTTAGACAGTGAAAAATGTGGAAACAGGACATGTTTGATCTTTTTTTTTTTTTTGAGTTTTTCTTTTTTTCGGGAGTTGGCTGTTGAAAGGGGTATATGACTTGGGCATCATGCTGCTGTACATTTTAAATCCTGGGATAACTGTGGCACTGGTTTCACATATTCATTTAAATTACATGAGCACCTTGTTGGTTGCTCAGCTGAGAGCCAACAGTCTGTCTGGTTGGCTGACTTCTCCCTCACCTATGATCTCTGCTCCTTGGCCAGCATGGTGCAGCGGTTGCAGAAAACATGAAACAAGCCTCATACTCAGAGTGACTGCAGTGAATTTACTAGTTGGGTCTGCACAAGAATTTGTTACATCTTCTTATAGCGTTTAATATTACCAATTTGCATGGCTTCAGACTAAAACATGTGTTATTCAATCAAATGTTCTTGAATAAAATTAAAAGGAGAATGTCAAAACCAAGAATTCAGCCCCTGGATGAAAACAATTTATCAATCAGGTTCCAACTTTCTCACTTATATAAAAATAAGTATGTAAAATGGGATCAATAGTTATAGCCAAATACATTCACAGAACTATCTTCACATTTGGAAAAAGTCTCACTAACTACACACAACCAAACACACAATATCAATGAACAGCTGTTTTTGGGCTAAATGTGGTTGCCCCCCATTATTGCCTTTGTTTTAGCCCAAACAAAGAATACTGGTTTGTGTTTAGCTCGCCTGACATTGTTGAGAGTCAGCCTGAAATAGGACATTCAAAACTTGTCTTTCTTTAGCTCATCTGACATGGTCCAGATTTACATGGACAAAAGACATTCAAAATTGGCCAGGGTTGCGGCTATGTTTTGGTCAGCGTCTTAAGCAGGAGCCCCATACACAGAGGCTTCATCTTCCTGCAGGAAGTCCAAGTTTGAGTCCTGGCTTGTTCAGCAGATCATGATGTTGTCCCCCTGCAGCGTAGGTCTATAGGAGCATATCCAAGATGAAGCTATGTTTAAGACGAGCCCGCTCTAGTGTGCTGCAGCTGGTCACTACACCCAGGTAGTAGAGCTTCACTGAAATATATTTCCTGTTAAGTATCTGATTGTAATAATTATTTACTGGAGTTTCCTGTAAGTTAATTGTGTCACTTGTGCTAATCACATTGTCTCTTTCACTGACTATGCTAAGCTATGCTAACAGGGGCTCTGCCAGATTAACAGTTTATGCAAAAATTATGAACCTCCGGTTTTGACAGGAAATATACTTATTCCAAAAGGTTGCTGTATCCTTTTAAGGTTTTGTTTTAAGTAGATCAAATTAATATATTTTACCCTATTGACAGCAGAAATTGTCCAATAATTTATAGTCTTTCTTCCAGTAAAAGCCCTGAGGTGGAATCACTTAGGATCAATGTGATATTTTGAGTAAAAAAGGAAAATGCGCTGCAAAAGCTGTAACGGCTATGGTGTTGGTAATGGGTTACATGCTGCTTAATGTACCCTATTACAGTATTCATGTAGAGTATGTAAACTGACTTGGAGGATTTGTGAGGTAGCGCTTGTGTGTTTGTTTGTGTGTTTCATAAAGTAAATAGCACAGCTAAGATATTAGTAGCTGCAGGCTACCACACAGCAAGTGTAGTAGCAGGAGAATAACAGTAAACGTTCACATCACAATCATCCTAACGAGCAGCGGCACCGGAGCAGTGCACCATGAGCTCTCTCCCCGCTCCTGTCTGATTATCCAACAATCTTCACTTGGTGGTTTTTTTTTGTTTTGTTTTGTTTTTTATGTTCCCTTTCCCAAATACCCAAGCTGTCATCATTCCTCTGTGTTAATTTGCAAAATCGATTGTGGGAACACAGATGGAAACAGAAATCTGCAGACATACGTCTAGCCTTTTCATTACAAATATGTTTAAAAATGAAATGAAGTATAGAATTATTCGAATGTCAGTAGCTTGATTTGTATGTTTTATTGATTTACACTATTTTGCATGACAGCAGCCAAGTAACTATTTTAATAAAAACAACTTGCACTTATACAAGTAAACTACACACACAGTGCTGCAAAAGCATGTTTGCTGCCCTGTGCATTTCAGTCTTAAAACGACAAGAGTGAAATGTATGTCATGAGCGATGTTACTGAGTACTGAATGAAAGTGTTTGAATGGTGACTGTAGGTTTGGAGATTAAGATTTTGCTCATCTGATTTCAACATCTACTCTTTTCATTTTTTAAACCAGTCTTTTCCAACAGCCTCATAAAGAACTCCAAGTCAAAAATAATAAAATAGTGCTTTGTTTCTCCAAATGAGTTATTTTATCCCATTAAATAAAATCTAAAGAAGCTTATTCATATTAGTTTAAAGGAAAATAATTAAATTCTTAACACAGTCTTAGTGCCCTGTGATGAACTGGTGACTTGTCCAGGGTGTACCCCTGCCTATCACATTAATGAGTTCGGATAGGCTCCAGCAGACCCCTGTGACCCTGTACAGGAACCAGCGGGTATAGACATTGGATGGATGGATGGACACAGTCTTAGTCACTCAGTCTCAGAACCAGATTCAGACCAATTCTGCTATATTTTCCTGCACATTCTTCTATCAAAATGATCAGACAGTAAAAAGAATGACCATGTTTGTGACCATGTCTATCTGTGCTGTCTTTGGACTCCTGACCGTCTTCATGGAAATCATTTCCTTGAGCGTTTACTTTCCCTGAACAATTTTCTTTAGCTGTTTACAAATGCCGAAAGCAAAAAAGAAATGAATAAAACCATGTCCACCGAACAAACTAATATCCAGATACACTGATATCTGTATCCAAACCTAAATTTGTTTTATTGTCCACCTAAAGATAAAACAGTCAACCTTTTCATGAAATTGTAACACAGGGCAAAGAAAAGCAGCAAAGCTGCACAATCGAGAAGTTTTTACCAAGGTGACATGATGAATGTGCCGAATAGAGCGCCACAGCATAATGCTGCAACCTCCACTCCAGGCACTCCAGTTCTGTATAAGAACTGAGATTTTCCTGGAAAACAAGCCCGGCACCCATCAGAAATGTCCACATCATGGCGTACTCAATAACCCGCAATCACTCGATGAAGTACTCTCTTAGTGTCCAAGTTTCTCTCAGTTAATAGTGGAGCGGTTCCAAGAAAAAGCCTCCTTTTATTTTGATGCTATAGCCACAAAACACACAAATCTGAGGGTAACCACATGCTGATTATATGAAAAAAATACAACAAATAATTCCGTTGCTATTATTGCATGACTGTGGCACCTCCAAAGTCTAGACACAGAAAGAGTTAAAAGAATTTCTGCAGTAAGCCAGAGAAATGATCAAGTCAGCTCGCTTTATTAAGTTAAAGTCATGTCTGCTTAATGTCTCCTGTGAGTGCAGACATATGTTCCCTCATATGGACTTGCTGTATGTTTGCACATATACAGTGAGCAGTACTCAAATACAGCATTGGTGATCACATTTCTCTATGTGAAGGCATGTGTGTGCATCTACGAGTTTGGATGTGTATGTGTGTGTGTGTGTGTGTGTGTGAGAGAGAGAAAGAGAGAGAGAGAGAGAGAGAGCAAATTTGTGTTGAGGTGTGTGTTTGCGAGTGTCTGTGCCCTGCCAGCATTTGGCATTTCTCAAACATCTGTCAGTTTCGGTAAAAGTGTTTCAGATGACTGATCCTTTAACTGGGCCAATAGATTCCCACACAGAAGCCCACAGTCCCTGCACATGGACACTTTGGGTATATTGCTGCATCCATCTCAACACATCACTGTTCGTCTCGCTATCCACTATTCTGTCTAATCATCCATCTCTATCACCTCTCAGTTCCTTATACTTTTTCTATATTTTGCTCTTATACCACTACCTCATGAGAAACGCCCCTTGAGAAATTATTATGCATCATTAATCACTGTTCTTTTATGCCTTTATGTGTTTATATGCTGTAATACATCTTTGAACTAAGCAACCTTAACCCTTAGCAAAAGTATCTAGTCCTCTCTGTCCCCGGATTTCCCTACTTGCTGTTACCATGGTAGCCACAGGTGTTGCCAGATCAACCAAGACTGAAATCTTGACTGTAGCAGTTTCATCACAGTGCAAAAATAAAGATGGAATCACACTAGCTCAACATCTCTGCTATGTTGGGAATCTGTGCAGCAATTTATCTACAGATATACAAGAGTGGTCAAGTTTACACTTCAAAAAAGTAATTTCTAAGTAAGTTTTTTAAAAAGCCTTGTTTCAAAAAAATTAGTTGTTAGTTTTTAAGTCAAGAAAATGTTTTTACCCCATTGGCAGAGATAGTTTCACTTAAAATAAGCCATTTTGACTAGATTTAGGAATATTAGGCTTATTCCAAGAGGGACTGTTTTTGCAGTGTATGAATTAAACTGTGCATGTGAGCATGCAGGGTAACCAACAGCATGTTATGTCCATGTCCATGACTTTTGGAGGATATGTTTTTCTGCATGCGTGTGTTCAAGGCGAGAAGCATGACAGCACTGATCCATACAGCTTCTCCTCTGGTATCCCACCGACTGCCCTCCAACTATTCCCTCAAGGACAGCCAGACCATTACAGTAATTAAGTAGAGAGGGGGTTGATGGGATGGAGAGAAAGAAAGAGGGAGGTCTGGGAGAGCAAAGGAGGTATAAAAGATAGAGAAAGTGGTTTTGAGTGAGAGGGGAAAGAGAGATGGAGGTTTGCTTTTCAAAGGAGGGAGAGAAAAAGGGGGTGGGTGGGTGGGAGGTGTATCTGTGTGGGTTGTGTTGGAGGGGTGGGGTTGGTGGGGGGCTTTTTCTGCAGATGCAGCAAGAGGGTGGGGGCCATTGCCTTTCCGCCTGCTGTTAATCCCTGAGTGACTTTCATTGCGTACAGTAAGCAGCGCAGTGCAGCCCAGTGCCCCCGCAAATTAATCTAGCAAAGAGCCTGGGATGTGGCCGCACTGAACCCCCTGCTTTACAGCTCTCCCTCCTCCTAAAAGACTGGGGAAACCGAGTAAGAAGGGTGCATGGAGTGAGAGAGAAATAAGAATGAGCAAAAAAAAACAAAAAAAAACAGATTAGTTGCTGCTGTATTGACCAATGAGTGGAAACAATGTGGCCGACAGAAGGCAAAAGAGGACAAATGAATAGAGGAGGGACTGACAGGATGTGGTGGGTATGACGAAATAGGGTGAGGCAGGAGGAGGAAGAGATAAGGGACTATTTAAAGCATAACATAGGTGGACTATGTGCCCTCGCTTCGATGACATCACTGAGGGACATGATGATGTCACTGATTCTTGATGCTTCGCTCACCTCTAGTTTTGGCTTCAAAGCTGCTATATGACACTCGTACCACAGTTTAACTTCACAGTGTTTATCCTGCAAATTTGCTTCTTAAATTTGTATAATTTAGGATTTTTGAAAACTGTGGAGCCTTTTCACTTGGAGTGAGATAAGAAGACAGTTTAGCTGGAATCACATTTATTCTTTTTTAGTGCAAACACTGAAGTAAGAACTGGTATATTTTGGTGAACTGTCTGTAAATAAATGGAAATTGAGGAGATGTGATGAATGCAGTATGCATGGAAGCATATGTTGCTCTGAAACTGGTGTACTTTCTAGGGTCGCTGGTGTCTTTCCAGATGTGTAAGATGCCCACAGCAGAGGCACTATTGCAACCCAGATTACTGGAGATTGAACCATGCTCTGATAAAAACCTGAATAGTCCCTCTACTCAGTGGGCTGCAGGAAACCGTCTCCATAGCTTCCAAATACAATTTCTGTTTTTGATTCATCTGACCATAAAACAGTTTTCCATTTTGCCTCACACCATTTGAAAATCATCTTCACATATGCCTGCTTTGTTGTATGACATTTGTGGATTGCCTTGCGAGCTCTGTTCACAGACAGTGATCTCTGGAAGTGTTCTGGAAGTGTTTCCAGTAGAAAATCATGGCTGTTTTTAATGCAGGGCCACCTGTGGACCTAAAGATCACAAGTATCCAGTTTTGACCTTTGGCCTTGTCCCATGTGCACAGAGATTTCTCTTGTTTCTCTGAATCTTTTGATGGTAGTATTCACTGTAGATGGTGGAATCTTCAAAGTCTTGGCAAATTTACCCTGAGAAATGATTTCTAAAATTGGTCCATGGTCTTTTAGCACAGCTTGTCACACATGGGTGAACCTCTGCCCATCTTTACATCTGAGAGGCTCTGCCTTTATAAAATCTTTCTTTAATAACCAGTCATGTGACTGACCTTTTGCCAGTTAACCCAATTAGTTGTGAAATGCTTTTGCAGTTGTTTTTTTTTTTTTTTTAATTTTTGCCAATTACTTGTCCAGCCTTTTGTTGTTCCGTTTCAGCTTTTTTTGACATGTGTTTTTGCCAATAAAACTCAAAATGACCAAATATTTTTTCATGAAATGGCTAAATCTGACATGTTGTCTATGTTTTATTGGGAATAAAATATGGGTTTATGAGAATCCCAAGTGTTTTGAAACAGTATTTTGTATGGTCCCAAGAAAAAAAAAAGAATATCCTAAAATATATAGTATTAGCATGGTATTAGCTAATGTGGCTAAAATATGTTACCCTTTGCAAGTGCTTATGCTGCATTTGAAAAATCATCTTAATTGGAATATTAATTGTTACATGCTTCTTTTGGACAATAAAATTACATTTGGAAATGCTATTATATGATTATTCTTATGTCTTTTGAATGCTTTAACTATTTTATAATAGCTTTTTTGCTATTTTTTAATCAACATTTTAGTGGTTTTTGCAAATCGATTTTCTTGATGTTGACTTCTATATGTTTCACTTCCACCATCTGGAATACATTTCATCTGAAATACCCAGAGTTGATTGTACACATATCTTATAATTAAATCTAGTTTGTTACGTTAATCAGTGAATTAATTTATCAATTTATTCACATTTTTCTTGCTAATTGACACTGAAAAGTCAACTAAAGACCATACGCTCACTATTTGTGACACATAACTAATTTGGCACAGTTGAAGCTGAAAGCTTTGAGCAGTATAACGCACAAGGTTTTGTCATTTTAAAGAATGAAGCAGTAGCTGTGTGAGCTCACAGGGAGGGTAAGTGGTGCTGTTAAAGATCGAGCCTTCAGAGCGTCCAGGCAGAACCCCCATTTCTCACCATCCCTTTATACACCATTTTACAACAAAAGAACAGTTACGACTAACTGATTAGAGCTCTTCTGTAAAGAAATGAGGTATAAACCAAGTAAATGAATCAAATTCACAAACACCTCCAGTTGATCTGTCTCTTTCTTATCCTCTTAGTCCCCAAATCTTTTTCTGTTCTTTTTCCCTTCATAACAAAGCAGAGTTTTTATAGTCCACTCTCTCCAATCAGCTTATATGACTTTTTCAACACCAGTCTTCTTTTCGTGGAAGTGAAATAACTTAACAAGTTATTCTTACAGTCAGGTGAGGAACAATACCAATACTAAGCAATGTTCTTTTTTCAAGCTGATACAGAGGCCCAGAGATGCTCTCAGAGACTCGTACAACACCATCATGCCCAAGTCCATGCACAGCTTTACAGGACTGGTATTGATTGACCTGATACATCCTAAAGATTTCCACAGTTCTCTTTTTTTGTGACTGCTGCTCAATTACAGCTGAGCAGACCAAGCACAGCAGGAGAAGGACAGCATTTGTTTGATCTGACCACAAGAGCAAAGCAAGGGAGTGACATGAGCCGAAACCAATCAGCTGAAAAAAAATAATTGCAAGGAGAAATCAAGCACAGGCACACAGATGGCAGCGTCCTGTAGGCTCATTTTGTCAGGCATTATAATGTGTGCATGTAAGAAATAAAGTAGCCTGCAGCTTGGAGTGCAGTCACCGAAAGAAGTCCCATCCTTACATTTGCACCTTTTTGTCTTGTTTTGCTTTCTCTGCTCAACTTTAGTCTCTTAGTATTAAAGCCATTTTTTTATTCATGCTAGATTTTAAAAATGTAGTCTTGGATAAGTAACCTTTGTGTTGTGCTCTTGACCTTTCTGCTAGTTTTCAACTTTTTTTTAGTGTTTGCCAAGACAAAGACACTCTTTATGTGACAAGTTGCTAAAAAAAAATAAAACAGGACTTGGAAATATCTAGATTCATGCTGTTTTCTAAACTGCACACAGCATACAGCACATCCGACACAGTAATCCATATGTAACGTGTATTAATCTGTCAGTTCTTGCATGAAATGGGAAACTGGCCACATGACCACTCTGAGTGGCTTCCACGTCAGTAGTCTATTGCATTATGAGAGGCAGACTTGTCATTTGCTTACTGAATTATTTTTTTCCTAATGTAGTACAGCAAACATGTATTTTCAGACAGTGGGGATTATGCAGTCATTAGCATAATGCACTTACAGTACATACCAGCAGCATAGTCTGTTTTGGAAAATGGCCTTAGTTTTGTGAGCACTCCCACTGAAATAAGATGAGTGATATCATACAAATTCTTCTTGTTGTTTAAAATTCCCATTTCCCTGTTTTTTTTTTTTTTTAATGTCATTGAATTTTAACATTAGCCTCTAAATACTTGAAAACAATGGTGAATGTCGTACAGTGAAGCCCATTTTAAGTAGGCCATCTGCAGTGTTTTAACAACCTGCTGAAGTTTTGGGTACCCCAAAGGTCCGGTTTGGGCCCATTAATATTTCTCTTGTACTTGATTTTCTTTAGGAAACAAACTTTCT
>JAOWBL010001448.1:0-15341 GCA_028564865.1 Zenarchopterus dispar | reverse complement strand
TTTCATAAATGTTGAATACATATATATATATATATATGTATATATATATATATATATATACACGTTGGTGTGTTGGTGCATGTGGGTGTGTGTATGTGTTTTAAGTGCACAATGCAAGTTTGTCATAGAGGGTCAATATTCTCTAACTTATTTGCTTGGGTTGAGAGGACATTGGCTCTATTTGAGTGATTAAAATTTCTGGCTTATTCAGCAAAACTAAATATATTCATTTCATTTTGTCATTCAAAATGAAATGAATACAGTGATCCTTCAAGCAGTGGCAATTACAAACCCCTCTTAACTTATGTGTTGTTGATTTGAAATTAACATGCTAATTAAAAATGAGTATTACCTTTAAAAAAATCCCTTGGGGGCGGGGGGGCATAAGGAGGGAGTAAAAACAGCTTTAAAATGGGAGCGATGGGGTGGGAGAGACGATATAAATTTAAAAAATAAAAGAAAGACACGTTTGCTGATTAACTTCAAAAAGACAGAAACAGAGACACCTGCTGGTGATTAGAGGACACTACCTGCACTGCAGTCAGAACTGACTGGAGGTGGTTCTGAGTGCAAGAAATACTGCCAACTAATTCAGATTTTTGGGGGTTCTTTTACAGCTAAAAAAATTTTTTTCCTCTTGATTCATTTTTGAGTTCATAATTTGTTTTTGTTTTTTGTTTTTTATTAGATCATGCATGATTTCTAATGTTTCCTTCCACAGAAAAAAAATGTTTGTAGATAATAAAATAAAGATAACAGATTTGTTTTATTATTTTTTATATGGAAAAATAAATAAACAAGTTCATTTCAGTAAAAATAAAGGACTGGTGAATTTAAGTAAAAGATTTTAAAAAGAGGTAGATGTTTGAGGGGGTGTTTTAGTTGAGAAATCAAATTCACTGAGTTTAATTTACACGAGAAATGCGTTTGTCAAAAGACTTCTGACATGATGCAAAGGCATCATGTTTTCTTCTTTACACCTGTGTTTAAAACATCCAGTTATGCGGGTAAAGTGAACCATCATGTTACACTCAGTTTGACTGTGTTTCAGATGCAAAGTCGGAAAACTAGAGACTTGTACATCATCAACCTCTCCAAACATTGGATTAGTCATTCTTAGCAGCCCTAATTCATAACATAATGCTGTATGAGATATTTAGCATATAAACAGCATAGCAAAATGTTCTTGCCAAATGTTGTCAATTTGGCTTACTTGGCTTAAAAATTTACTGCAAGGTTTTAGAAGTAGTGAGCTCCGGGGACAGATAACAACCCTTGTAGGCTTTCTGAGCATGCAAGCTGTTTCATAATTTCCAGCTGGATGATCCGATGTTCAATGCTTAAACCGAACATTTTATATGTTTCGGGTAAAAGCTGAAATGTAAATAAATTTCCACATAAACCACCGAGGGCAGAGTATGCAGCATTCATCCAAATACACTCATTTAGCACTTCTATTATGTTTACACGCTGTATATAGCAGCGTTTTTGATTCCACAATCACAACATAGTAAGATGTGGATATTGATCCACTTCAGACTGGAGGAGAACCAAGTTTTCCCACTGTTCCACAACTGCTCTATAATAGCATATAAATATCACACACTTGATGTTTTATGTTGTGATAGGCTTCTAAAACCAATTAAGGAAAGAAAGACCTCTAATAAAGTCATGTTTTTCCTTTTTTTCTTCTAAATTTTCTTTCTCTCTTGTGAACACGGCGCTTGCGCAGTGGTAAACAGCAGCATCAGCGCTGGTCTGTCGCGGAAGTGACGTCATCGGCATTTGGCGGTAGTTCGAAAAGCAGTCGTGTTTTGTTGTCGTGTGTTTTGTAACAGTGTTATAACCGTGTGTGTTTAAAATATGGTAAGAGGTCATTTTTTTGTCGGGTCAATACTGGTGACAAATATATGTTCATTTTAATTTATACCGTACTGATTTTTTAACAGAAAATCGATCCTGCTACGTTCAACTAACATCTAGTCGGAAGTTTAGAAAAGGCTAACTCGGCTCGTTTTTAGCCTTTGCCATTTTGCGCTGAAATACACCGTAAATCGACATGTTTTGACCAATACTGTTTCCTTGTTCAGGGGGAGGTGAACGCAGATGGCTCAGAGTTGTCAGAGGCCGCTCAGGCTGAGCTGTTGGAGGAGTGTGAGGAGCAGTTTACCCTGCTAGAAAAGGTCATCAAACTCCATCATTTAGGAAAGCACCTTAACCAAGCTTTGAGTGTTTAAAGGATACAAACCACAGACTGTGCTTGTGTTGTGTTGCAGCTTCAGAATGAGATCATACTGAGTGAATCAGATTTCTGTCAAAGTCAGCAAGAGCAGGTAAGGTTGTTGACAGTCTAATTTAACAAACAAACCGTGAGAAACCTTAAGTTTAAATGTCAGAGTAGTTGCTTTTTTTCACATCATTGTTTACACCAAGTCTTTTTTACACAAGATATGGACCTTTTCACAATGTGGTTTGATAAAATGGTCGAGTCAATATTTTGTGTCTTAGACTTTCATGAACATTATTAAAACTTAAAACCAGCCAGCCATTGATATAAGGGTGGCTTAAATTGTAAAAAGTCAATACAGATGCAAAACTACCAACAGCTGGATTCAGTAGAACGGCTTGTGTAGTCCCACAAAGTTTAAAACAAATGTTTTTACACCAACAATTTTGAGGATTAAATGAATATTTAATAAAGTAAGAACTGTTAAAGAGATTTTCTTAAACTGGACTGGACAGTTTTTGTTTTCAAATAAAGACACTTTCTATCCAAGTGAGCTTTTCAGCAGTGTTGCAAAAGTCAATGCCAACCAAAGTAAGAAGGCTTCTCATGGCAGAGGACTAGTTCTGTTGGTGTGGACTGGGAAAAGATGGATAAATGAGAGCAGTTGCAATGGGCAACTGCTCTCATTTATCTGGAACTGTAACCAAGGGATAAAAATAATTTTAGTGTTATCAGGAGCATCATCCATTAATTGAGAGGGCCACTACATTAGGAAATCTCTCACATAAAGAGGATGACACTGAGAAATGTGTAGTACAGTAATTGTTTTAGATAATTTAGATGATATTATTATAGATTATCACAAAAATACTGATTGGACTTCATTATCTTGTGGTCATGTGTGCCTACATTGTTACCTTTAAAAGCTTTTGTTCATGCTTTTACTAACATTTTATAAACTCTAAACAGGTTGTCTGTTGTTTTTTTGTTGAAGCATAATCCTAAAATGTGCTGGATGTTACATATAAACTTTTTTGGGTATGAGTTCCCTAACACATTTTTTTGTTTGAATTTTAAACTATCTGACAGTTTTTGTTTTTCATTTTTGTGGCTTTAATTAGTTAAATAAGTTGATCCTTTACAGTGGTGATCTATTCTTTCTTTAAGTTGTTTATTGTGAATATTTATATCTTATAGTCCATAAATAGACTCACAGCAATAGAGGCTGAACTGAAACAGTGGCAGGCAGTGGAGCCAAAACGTAAGTCTTCCATTCAACTCTGATAGTAGCTGTAACCACACACTATGATCTTTATTTACAACTCAAATAAGTACTTATTTGTTTTTGTTGTCTTCAAATCTCCATCCAGTGCTGGCAACAAATCCTGAAATTTTACGTCATTGTGGAAAACAAGAGGTATGTTTCTTTGTGAAATGCAGTAGTAGGAATATTTATTGTCAAACTAAAGTCATGACTACTGGTACAAATGTGGACCAATTTGTTGGTACCTTTCCATTAAGAAAAGAAAAACCCACAATGGTTTATGGAAAAATACTTGAAAACTGACAAATGTAATGATAAATAACAGTTAGAAAATTGACTAATACAACTTTTGAATTGTGGTGTAACAGAATCATTTGGAGAAACCAAACTAATCTCATTCCAAAAAATTAAGGGACCCTCAGTTTAATATTATGTTGCACAAATCTTTCAGGGAATCACTGCAATTAAAGGTTCTTTTGTTTTGTTTTTTTAGTTGTGAATGAGACTTCTGCATCTGTAGACGGGTATTTTTGATCCACTCCTCATGAGTGAAGCGCTCCAGCTTGAAGGATTTTTTTCTCCAGATTGCATGTTTCGGCTCTTTACGCAGATGTTTAACGGGATTTAGATCCAGGTTCATAGGACACTTTAGAATAGTCCAATGTTTTGTTATAAAAATTCTTTGGTGTTTTTAGTTGTATGTTTTGGGTCATCATCCTGGTGCAGGACCAATGACATGTGACAGATCAAGCTTTCAGCACATTTCACTCCAGAATGCCTTGAAAGTCTTAAGATTTTGTTTTACTCTACATAGATTCAAGATACACAGCACCGGATGTATTAAAGACTACAATTCAGAAGCAATGTCTGATTTTCATTAGTCAATTTTCAGTAAATTATTATTACTTTTTCAGTTTCACGGTATTTTAGTAACCATTGTGTTTTTTTTTCTTTCTTTGATGAAAACATTCTGTGTGTGTCGTTAAATTTTCCATCTTGTTTTCTGCAGATGCTGAAGCTGTGCTCTGAACTTCAGATGGTTGGTTCTTGTTGTGAGGCCAAAATAGACAAATTGAAAGAGACTAAAGAGCTGTATGTGAAGTTTGCTGTTTTAATCCAGGCATTTCATAACTCACTGTTCTTAATCAGGGTTCAAAAATATTTTTAAGAATGGATGGAAGATGCTTTTCAGAAATGTTTAACCCTTTTTGTAATTTCTTTTATATAGTGAGCAAAAATGGCAGGAGGAGAAGAAACAAGTGCTAAAAGCTATCAGTGATCACACTGAACACCTTCGACAGCGAAAAGCACATTTATCTGGGAACAAGTGAGTCTGGTGGAAACAGTTATACCAAAGTAGCTCAAGGTTTGAGATGTTCTCACAGTAGATGAAAGGAATTATTAACAAAAATATTCTGTGTAAATGAATGATTCCTGATCTACTTAAATTAATCTTATGGAAGTTTTAAAAGTAATAACATTTATATATGCATGTGGATGTAATTCAGTTTGCTGGATGACATCAAGGGGAAAGTCCAGAAGATAAAGGCCTACCAAAAACAGTTGCTTGAGACTCTGGGAGAGATCCTGGAGGAGTACCTTCCTGTCTCTCAGAATGAAGCTGCTACAAGCAAGAAGAAGAAGGTACCGTGACCTGCTGTACCAAACAGTATCTGGCTTGTACTTACTCCAGTACTTCCAACTAGCTTTTTCTTTTGTTTGCAGAACACTGCACAAGTGATAAATGAAGATCATCTTTTACTAAATGAAATTCTTGAGGTGAGTTTGTACACAGTACAGAATGTCAAATATCATTGATCTCATTATAACTGATCAAAATTAGTGTTGGTTTTTTAATCACTGAAACAAAAAAAAAAACTTGTTGATACAAGAATACACAGTTTATATATTAAATCTTTTTACACCTCATGGACATTTTGGGGGCTGTCATGTTTTATGGAAGTGGTTCATGTATACAAATACAAAGACATCACTACAGTATTTTTGTTTTTACTCTTATTTGTGTCATGTTTCACTTCATACGAAGGTCATATCAGAAAATAAGATCTGATCCAACCTTTGCATGAAATACATTTCAAGAATAAGACATGTTAATTAAAAAATAAAAAAAGAAAGACACAGCTTGAGTTTTAAATCTCTTGAGAATTTCAGAAATCAGTGCAGCATGTAATATTTTATTCAGTGTTCATTATCAACATAACCAATTTTCACCTTAATCAAATGCTTTTGGTATCAATTCACAGGCTTTTAGTAAAACTCTGGTTGACTATTTGCCCACTCTTGTAGGGAGAATTGGTAGGGTCCAACTATCCATGTTTATTTTATGACATATCTTTTATGTACTGTCCATGGATTATTATTATTGTTATTGTTTTTTAAAGCAAACTCAAAGCTATGGCTTTTGGAAATCTATATAAAAACCTCAATGTTAGTCTGTTTTATCATTACTCACTGAGTTTTGGAGTCACTTGCATGTTGGAAAACTAAACTGTGTCAGAGTTTCATCTATCAAGATGTTCGTTTGAGGCGAGTTGAAACATGCTGAAATAGCGTGTTCCCCAACAACCTGCCATTTCTCTTGTTTCATCTGGTTTTATTGGAATTGCTCATTGTTTAGGAATGGCTCTGGGATCTGAGATTCCTCTGATCGTCTTCCTCTTACCTGCACTGAGCTTCCTGGACTTTCATAACATGCTGGTGTTTGGTCCAGTGAAAGCTGTCTAACAAACTTTCACTCTTGGCACATGAAAGCTACTTGGTGCACTAATCACTAACAGGATGTGAAGTCTTGGAAGGTGTTAAGGGTTCCTTTATTCATCATCTAAGTGGTGTGTGCATCATTTTTAATCTTTGTTGACTTCAGAAGCATCCAAATAAATTTAAACTCATACAACAAATAGTTTATTTTTTCTCATAGAAGATGTATAATGTACAATAATAACAGTGCCAAAGAAAAGCTTAAGGTGCTTTGCCACAGTCATGTCCAAGACAACTATATGTAAACTTGTAACTCTATGTATTGCATCAAACTTTTATTCGTGCTATACAAAACATCTAATTGTAAGAAGCATTTTCTTTTTCTATTTATAGATATTCGCAGACCCATTTAAACACATGCCATTTCTGAGAAGTGGTAAAATTGTAATATTTTTTAAATATTGCAAAAGAAAATGATGTTGATACTGTCTCCTTCCTCAACTCTGGCAGATGCTTATGAACAAGGCCCTGAACGCTCCACATGACCCCTACGTGACAATAGATGACACATTCTGGCCACCTTACGTTGAGATGCTCCTCCGTTATGGAATTGCAGTGAGACACCAGGAGAATAACTTCAAGATTCGTCTGGAAACCTTTTTCTAACACACTGAAGCGTTATATCTCTCTAGCATTACTTTTATAGTAACGTTTATAATTAAAGTAATTTGTACAGTAATTTGGGTAAGCTGATATGAAGAGCAACTATTAAGCTGTGACGCTAGTTATGTAGTGTATGTTGCAGCCCATCTTCAAAACAATTGTAGATGGTTTACATATCAACATATCTACATGTTAATATTGGAGCATCTAACTAATCAAAACATTTGTTTATAATTGAAAGATGAGTTTTTAAATGTTTTACTATGCCATAAACAGGAAATTGGCTTGATCCTAAAAAGATTTGAAAGTCTTGCATTTTCTCCTTTTTACATAGTTTTCATAAAAACTGGCTCATTGGTATTTGTTACCACCTAAGGCTGTTGTACTCGCTCATTAGTTATACAGCTATGTTGAATAAGCTGTTAACTGAGAAATAAGATTAAAGAATACTTTTATTATGTTTAACATGCCTAAACCTCTGAAAATGTCATATTCCCTCAGTGATGTGTATATGTATGTGTATTAAATTTCTTTTCCCTATATGTTTATATTTTTTCTTAATAAATTTGAGAAATTAAGATGTGGTACTGCTTGATTATATATTATTAGATTAATATATTATTAGTTTTAATAAATTGTCTGCATGTGTAGGTGTTGTTGGCAACAATAATCCACCTTTTTATTAAATTTCAATTTATATTTTATTTTTATTCATTATTTGAAAGTATGGAACTACTTCAGATACACATACGTCATATGACGTCGCACCTGTCGTCCAATCAGCAGTAGCCGCCGCGTCACTCGTCATCTCGAATTCTTGTGGGCGGAGAAGAGATTCCGGTTCCGGGTTTTTTCATCTGCCAGTCGTAGGCTTTCAGACCTCTGATTATGATATTTTCTCAGAAAAACTCTCGACTGACGACTGATTAAAGTAGCGTTTTTATAATTAAGAAAGCCATACTAAAGCCGTGAATATGACGACCCGCTCGGAGAGAGAGAAGGCCCAGAAACTTAACGAGCAGCACCAGGCCATCCTGTCCAAAATGCTGAGGGAGGAAGACAACAAGTACTGCGCCGACTGCGAGGCGAAAGGTGCGGCGTTTACCCCGTCGACTGTTTCGTGTGATACGTATTTTTTGATTCTGAATCCGTTGGTAAGGCGAGCTACCAGTGTTACGTCTGCGATGTTTAGCGAGTCCGAGCTAAGTGGCTAAGACGTAAGTAGCTCAGGATCGTCAGCTGACATTTCTTTCTCTGAAGCTAAACTTAGTGGCTAACGAGCAAGCTAACTTCTGTAAATCTGACCACTTCTTCTCACATTCTCCACCATCAGATCCGCTGTCGGGTTTAACTAACAACGGCAGGTCTTTCAAAGGAAAATAATGTTGTTTTAATTTGAAAACGGTGAAGAACTTCTCTTTGTAAGGTGTGAAGTTATAAAATAACAAGTGTGTTGTTCTTCAGACTCGTCTCTGATGTGGATTTGTGTCCTGTCAGGTCCCAGATGGGCATCCTGGAATCTGGGAGTTTTCATTTGTATCCGGTGTGCAGGCATCCACAGGAACCTGGGAGTACACATATCCAGAGTGAAATCAGTCAACTTGGACCAATGGACCTCAGAACAAATCCACGTATTGTCTTTTTTTGTTTCTTTAACAATCACCCTTTCAATATTGCATCCTCCTTTTGTAACTTGTGTCCTGGTAACCTAAATAAGGAGACTACTCTGAAATGTGCACATGCACACAACCTTATTTCATGAAACTTGTAAGAGACAGAAATCTGATTGGACCAATTCTTTGCTGCAGTAGCTTCTAAAATCATCTGGAACTGATCAAACTTTACATTTGATCTGCATTTATGTCATTTGGAATTTGCATAAAACAAATTTCTTTTCCCCTGGTAAGTTACTGCAGCTAGTGAACAGCAAGATTCAAATAATAACTATAAATCAATAAATGAAAGTTCCAAAGCATCCATATGGATACTTTAAATACAGAAGCACATGAATAAAAGGCAACATCATATAAGGTCTGCAACTAAAGTAACTGAACATTAACTTTTGCTCTGTGTTTTTTTATTTAAGCCCCAATGAACTGCATAATCAGTTTATCTGTTTCCTTGTTTGTAGCACAGATTGTTTTGAAGGTCTCTAAAACTAAGCCTAAGATACATTGTGAAAGGTATCTTGAATTCAGATGCAGACTTTGATTGACATCCAAGATCTATAGTAATCTATGTAGATCTATATTAAGTTTAATCTTGGTGGATGTAGTAGTCTGACAGCTCCTGTACAGCTCTTCATGGAGTGGTTTGTAGCTAGAATGAGCAAACTGATCATCATGTGTTAAACCAGCGAACTGTTCCTGTAATTATTTTACCTAAGAAGCTGTCTTGCTGTGATTACAGGTTTTTCTTTGTTATTTCCCCTTCTTCTTCAGAGTATACAGGAGATGGGTAACACCAGGGCTAGGCAGCTTTATGAGGCCAACCTTCCCGATACCTTCAGAAGACCTCAAACAGACCAGTATCCTTTTCTACCAGCAGAAACGGCAACTTAAAAGTGCTACACAGTGAAATATATGTGTATCTTTGTGTCACCTTTAAATCGTGTGTGTGTGTGTGTTTTCTTAACTCTGCCCTCAGAGCAGTTGAATTCTTCATCAGGGATAAATATGAGAGGAAGAAATACTACAGCAAGAATGTGATCAATGGGAGTAGTGTATGTATTGAACAAAATGTTGGCAAATAATGTGAAGTGGGCTGAGAAATCCAGTATTTTTCATGCCATTTTAATTATTTTCAGCCAAAAGATGGTAAGAAAGAAAAAGAGCCTGACAGAGGAAGCAAAGTTTCATCTTACACCAAGGTAGGACTCTCATAACCATTCCTCCGTTTGTAAACAATAAAAACACACTTACTGTATTTGTTTATTGTAACTTCTGATCTATTTTAAGAGTGAAGAGTCAAGGCCAGTTCCTAAAATCAGTCCTGTGAAGACCCCAGAACCCTCTGTGAATTTACTAGGCCTCGGTGAGTGTTGAATGTAAAAACTGATGTGTTATTTATGGAATCAGGATAAATAAGATTTGACATTGGAATATTGTCTTTACTGTCACTTTTATCAATATCAGTTGTTGAGGCAGTAGTTAAACCGTCATGTTCTTGGATTGAAATGTAATTCTGGATTGCTTGTAATCTCTTCCTACGTATCGTGGTTTATAGCTGACATGGTTTCCTGTAGTTGTCTCGAGATCTGGCTTGGTGCTTGCTGAGGCGTGTTGATATTGAGATGTTGCCTGAGAGAATTTCCTCATCAATAACTTAGTCATTTTTCACTGCAGACTGATGGCCATAACAGTTATTGATCAAACAATAAGTTCGAGAGAAACGACCATTATCAAAATACTTGTTAATACTCCTTTGCACTTCTCTATTTAAGATGAGTCTCTAGCTGTGTTTTTTGTTTGGGTTTTTTTTTTTTCTGCTCGACTTTGTGATTGTCTTCCCTTTAGAAACTGAACTTTGGCATACTAAAGGTCTACCTCAGTTTTTTTGGCTCATTTGTGTTCCTCTTTTCAGCCACTTTGGATTAAAGTGCCTGCTAAATAAAATGTAGTATAATCTATGTGTGTCTGACAGGCTGCACACTCACTTCTTTTGCTCTATATTAAATGTGCAGTGAAGCCCTATTGAATTGCTGTTAACTCTGATTAAAAAAATCTCACAACTACTCCACAATATCACCACCTCCACTTTTTTTTTTTCCCCTGGTTCAGAAGAGGAAGTGTTACAGCTGAGTCAGCAGCTCAGCTGTGATAGTGAAGTACCAGTCGCTTCTTGTTTTTTTGAAGACTTGTCAAAAATGCCGTCAAATGATCTTAACACAAAACAGACGTCCAGGCCATATGGAAAAGCAGCAAGTGGTGTTTGCTCTTCTTGGTGTGCTAGTGTTGGTTTTCTTCTGGAGTGATCCTCTAACGAATCATTATGTAAGCACTTCAGTTTGTGTGCTTTTTGATCTTTTTAACAAAACTGCGGCCCTGGTGATGCGAAGTATGCATTCATATTTTATTATAACCATTTTATTTACAACAAAAAAAGGAGATAGAAAGAAAGTGTGTTTGGCATCTAGAGGACATTGAATTATGACCCATTACACCATTCATTAATGATTAATGAAAACAAAGCCAAAATGCAGAAGCAGCATGTGAAGAACCGAGTACGCATCATGATTCAGGAGCTTGACGAACCTCATTTACTTTCAGTAACTTGAAGTAGTCATTTTCTGTATGATATAGTCAGTTGGTTGTATTATCATGGAGCAGATCTGGCCCACTCTTCTTTCTAAAGTTGCTTCAGTTCATTGAGATTTCGGGGCATTTGATCCACAACTTTCCTGAGGTTCTGCCTGAGGTTCTAAGTTGTGTTGAGGTCTGAGCATAGCCTGGGACGTTGATGTACCTTGATACTTTTCTTTTTCAGCGACTCTGTTGTAGAAATTCTGCTGTGCCTTGGGGGTCACCGTCCTCTTATGTGACCCAGTTTCAGACAAATATGTCTCTGCACATTATAGCAAAACACCTCTGCTTTAATCTCTCTGTGCAAAGGGACAATGTCCCAGAAGTCTAGTTTGTTCAGATGCAACTTTGCAAACATAATTACTCAGTGCTGATGTCGTTCCTTGTTGCCACTGTGTTTGACACACATCTGAATCCTCCACAGCAGCAAACCTCCAAAATTTACAGAGGTACTCACACTTAGAGATGATCAAGAGTACTGGATTAGTAGCACCTGACTCTTTACCTGATTAATTCCTAAGGAAACAGTAAGGGTGGAGTTATTTTTATTTATTTCTTTTTTCTCTCAAACTGCATCTGCATTCACCTTGTGTTTTTTTTAAATAAGTAATTATATAGTGTAATATGAAAAGACGAGATGTGTGGTTGTTCATTTGAGGTTGTATTTGCCTCATTTTAACACCTGGTATGAGCCAGATATTTCTTTTAATGTTTTCGAACTTTGTCCTGACTTCCCTTTCTAAATGACTAAATACAGTATTTCACCTGTAAAACCAGTTTGTCCTCTTTCTCGTCACAGACGCACCAGCTGCTGCTCTGACTAACAATGGTAACACAAGCACAAGCCAGAACAACGACCTGGATATATTCGGCCCCATGGTGTCCAATCCCCTTCCCTCTTCCACATCCGCGGCTCAGTTTTCTCAGGTAGAACCGAGCAGGAGTTTAATTAAGATTTTATTCTGATTTCAGGGTACTTCCCAGCAGGGCTCGACAACAGTTGTAAAACTGAAATTAAGTGTGCACTTCAAAATAAAAAGGGGGGAGTGATAACCGCTTTCATCTATGGCCCACAAGACAGCAACACAGATACCCAGATGTAAATTAAAAAGGAAAAATAGAGAAGAAATGATCACATGATTTTCATCAACAGTTAAATATATTTTTTATATATAGACAGTATATGTACTTTATTTCTAAATATAATTAAGATATTCAAGTATATTTATGTATGTAGAATGTAATGTATTACTATAATTGATGGATACATTTAATATATATAAGTGTAAATACATGTTAAACACTAATTTATTCATTAGAAAAAGGTTTTAGCAGTTCTACACAATAACAATGGAAAAAACATGTCTTGTGGAGCTCTAGTTGTATCAGCTTTTTATGGACCACACTGAGAAGATTTAAAAAAAAAAAAAAAAATCGATAACAGATCACAACATCATAGTACTTAGAAAGGGATATAGTTTGTGAAACCCCTAAATCTGCAGAAGATCTTCATCCTGATCATGTTAAAAATGCTCATGTAAAAAACTGCACAGGAATTTCAACATTAACTTGAACTTCTATGACATTGCAGACCAAATGAACACAAAAAATAAACATCACCTATTTTTTTGTCAACTTCCTTTCTCCTATTGAACATAGACCCACTGTTGCATTTTAGGCTGAACACATTCCCAAAAAAAGTTTAGACAAGTGGAATTCAAGTTTATAAATGAGGTTAAAGAAATTGTGACGATAACAGTTGGTTGCCGTGGCGTTTTAGAACAAAAGCAGTATCCATGAAAGGCTGGGTCTACACACAACTCTTTGAAGACGGGACATTTGTACCGATATTTAGCTTTTTTTCTGTGTGAACATCCCTGAGGCAGAATGGTGGGATTTAGATATTTCTCCTCCTACAGTGTGTAATAATAATAAACCATTCAAAGAGTTTTAGTGCACAGAGAGCCCAAAGCTACAGCAGGACACTTGTGATCTTCAATCTCCCTGCACTGCTTCAAGAACAGTCTTTCATCAATATAAGCACATGGACAAGGAAACCTGTTGTCAAGCTGCAATAAAGAGTTTTTATTCAAAACCTTATTGTTTTAAAAAAAAAGCCTTATTTTAGTCTTTTCCAGAAACGGCATCAACTCTAGACTCAGAGTTACTGGGATGACTGGTCAGTATTTCAGTTGTCCTTTGAAGAAATGGACATTATGTCCTCAAGTACAAAGACAAAAAGCACTCACTACTAAATGTGTCACTGTCGGATGCACGTGCACGATCTTTGTAAGGTCATGAAGATGTACAAAACCTACATACTGGTTATGTATTGGTATTAAATTTGGCTATGATACTGTTTCCAGTCACCTGTTAACTAAAATGTAATCTTTTTTAAATCAAAAACAACTTCTTAAGATGAACAATAAGTTTAAAATTTGTCTGTCTGCCCAGTCTGCAGAAATGCTTATACTTTGTGTGAGACAGTCCTGACCATAGTGGAGAAATTTGAAACAAAAAAAAAATGCGACCACCTTCATCTTTGCAGGAAGAATGGGATCAAACATCAACTGAAATATTACATTGCTTGGTACCAGCAGTACTTGAAAACCTATTAGATGTCATGGCAAAGACTTGCAAATACAGTATAGCAAAAGCTTGAACATCGCAGCTTTGTTTAGGAACGTGTTGAGAAAGTTAGAAATGGACATTTGTTCATGCATATTATCAAAGAGATTAAGCTGACAACATGGTTGTTTACAGTGAATGTGAATAATAGTAAAAACAACAGAATTGATCATTCAAGCTCAAAAGCCAGACTTTTTTTCACACCTTTAAAATGCATTCTGATTTTGGGTTTCAAATTCGGAAACAAACTACTATCAGGTTCACCTTTTTCTACTGTCACGTGCACTTTTTTTGTGGTACACTTTTTCATCGGCGTCAGCTAAGCCTCAGGGTTTCTCGTCTTCTTCCAGGTGAGCTCCAGTAACTCGGCCAGCACTCCAACACAAGCTCCATCGGCAGGAGCCGTAGGAGGCGGAGCAAGCTCAGAGTCAAGGCAGGGAGACCTGGACCTGTTTAGTGACGGCAGTAGCACCACTAAAACTGAGGACAGCGGCAAGAAGCCTCTGTCCAAAGACTCAATCCTGTCCCTGTACGGAACCAGCGGCATGTCTCAGCAGGCCCCTGCAGGTGAGGAGCCCAGTCCTTCATGATCATTCACAAACTGAAAAACTAGTTGCTCCATGAATACTACTGTTATTAAACATTTAAGTTTTCTTGTTCTTGTCCACAATTGCAATTGAAACTTCTTGTTTTTAAAGCAGCAATGTCGTAATTGTGCTTGTAATAGGTGAAGTCCGAATGTAAATTAGGAGCTCTCTTGGAAAAACCGGATTTCTTCAAAGCTTTGGCAGCTTATACTTTAAATTCCTTTAGATTAAAAGTTATGGCTTTTCTTATTGCATCCATACAATGTTTGTGATGTGTTACGAAACATATGAGTGAATTCAGATGTCAATTCTGGCTGTGAATTACTTTGTTAAATTTTTATAGAGTACCATCTACACTCTGGTACCTCTTGCAGAGGCAGGGTTGAACCCACTAGTGTCGTGCTACGGTGGTTTGTCTCATCGAGCAGTCAGTAAGCACAGCTCACAACCTGCTAGCCTACCTAGTATAATTTGTAGCAATCCTTTTAAACATATCTCATTTCAAACACTGGAGACAAGACTGCATCGTGTAGAGTCCTGAAGCAGTCTTGATCATTTGAGGGGGCAGGGGCTTCAACGCTGTTGTGCATGAGCTGCGAGGAAGCGATGAAATTCGAAACTTACAAGGAGAATTTGGCATGATCTAGGTGGAAAATGGCACAAGCACAACAGAGATTTATTAGTTTAAATAGTTGTGAAAATGGCAGGCCTGATGTTGTGTTTATAGATATGTTAGCACGAAATCAGATTTCACAAGCCTCCAGATCTGACTCAGAAATGATAAACTGCTGCAGAAGTGGATTCAGTTGATGTGGTTAGGTTGGAGTTCTCCATGAAATAAAAATACCATTATAGATATGGGTTGTTGTTTTTTTCTTTTTTCTTTTTAAAATTTCGTATAGCCACTTCTTTATTTTGACAGAAAATGTTCCAACAGTTCATGTGGGTTAGAC
>JAOWBL010001447.1:0-15342 GCA_028564865.1 Zenarchopterus dispar | reverse complement strand
TATATATATATATATATATATATATATATATATATATATATATATATATATATATATATGTATGTGTGTGTGTGTGTATAACTCATAAGTAATTAATTGTTTTTTAGAGGTCCTACAGTATTTCTTGTAAAGCACTAAGGTGTGATTTGAATGATTATCCTGTTGAAATATACACCTGTGGTGAGGTGATTTATTGAATGCTGCTTTTTCTTGGCCATAATGAAGTTTTGGTGTTTTTTTTAAACAGACTTTGATTTCATTTTGTATTTTCCTTCTTCCCTCTGACTGCTAATGCCACTTTAATGTCGAATGTCTATCATGGATTCTTGAATATGTAAAACATTTTAGTTCTCTCTGAAATCATTTCCACCTCCTTGCTCAGTGTAAGTGCTTTAAGCTTACCTCTTGGTGTGATATTGCAGTGTCTTTTAAGATGACTACTAGAGAATTATTTTCAATTTTTTAAAAAAACGTGCGCTTTCATCTTTTTGTATTTTTGCCTTTAACAGCTGTGACCAGTGATCTACTGGAAAACTGAGGTATAACTACCCATCCATCCATTATCTATACCTGTTTGCTCCAGTTTTTGCTCAGTGGTATATGATTGAGTGTATGTCAGTTGGCAAAAGGCAAAAGGCAGCGCTACATACTTGAGAAGTTGCCAGTCCATCACAGGGTCACATATAGACAAACAACCCCACACACTCACATTCACTCATATGTGCAATTTATAATCACCAATGCAGCTAACATGGATGTTTTTGGAGTGTGAGAGAAAGCTGGAGTACTTGCAGAAAACACATCCAAGCAAGTGGACAAAATGCAAACTCCTGACAAAAAGACCCCTGCTGGGAGTGAAACCAAGAACCTTCTTGCTGTGAGGCAACAGTGCTAACTAATCCACCAGACTGCCCAGGTATACAGTAACTGTATGTACACATTTATACAAGATACCCTATCTTCTTTAAGCATTTCGTAATCCTCAAGATTACAGAGGATGACTCTTTTTTTTTTAAAAAATCTCAGTTTACAACCTGATGCAACTGCATAAATAAAACATGCACATAATATTGCTTACGGATGGCAGGAATTTCCTTAATTTTTGGTCCCTTACAATATAAATTTCTTAATCTCTATATCTAAATATTTTCTTACAAGAAAAATACCCACGACAGCCAAATGCCCTTAGTGAACCTCCATTTACACATACCATATTACACAACCAAAACCGCTCTGAATGCATCCCTTCTAGTCCCTTGTCTGCTCTTGAGAAGTCCAAGACGTAAGGCATGAATCCTTGCAGCCCAAATGAATCACTCATTGTCCTCAATACACTCGAGTTTTGCTGTTGTGTAACCCACAGAGAGATGAAGGACCACATACAAAAAAATCCTTCTAAAAGGCTGCTGAAATCATGTTTAAATTCACTAAAAAGAACTGGAGATTAGTGAGATCTGTCTAGTGTGTAGCCTCCTGCTTCAGATGAACAAATGACCTCAATTCCAGTCAAGCTGAGACGCTCTGTAAAATGTAAATAAAAACAGAATGCAATGATTTGCAAATCTCACAAGCCCATATTTTATTTTCAAAAGAACATGAGACAACATATGTTCTTTTGCAAATGTTTAAACTGAGACATTTTGGCATTTTATTTAAAAAAAATAGCTGATTTTGAATTTGATAGCAGTAACAGATCAACAGAAATTGGAACAGGGTGATGTTTACCACTGTGTAGCATTCCCTCCTCTTTATATAAATGCTTGTAAACATCTGGAAAGTACAAAAAAAATATTGTAAGTAAGTAAACTGGTTGCAGGGGTTTTAGAAGGGAAATGTTGTCCTATTCCTGGTTGGTGCAGGATTCCAGATGCTCAACATTCCTTGGATTTCTTTGCCTGATTTTTTGTTTCATGATGCACCAAATGTTTTCTATAGGTAAAAGTTCTCAACTGCAGCATGTAAAGTCATGCTGTTGTGATGGATGTATATAGTATGTGGTTTTGCATTGTCTTGATGAAATACCAAAGGCCTTCCCTGAAACTGATTGTTTAGATGGGAGCAAACCTCTATGCCTTTTCATCATTGATGGTGCCTGTTCATATGTGTAAGCTGCACACACCATAAACCAATGGTGTCGAACTCCAGGCCTTGAGGGCCTGTGTCCTGCATGTTTTAGATGTTTCTTTACACCAACACACCTGATTCTAATTAATGGTCATTAAGAGCTTGTCATCAACACCTGAGCAATTCTGTCAAGAACACAGTCATTTATGTCATGGTGTGCAGAAGCAGGGAAACATCTAAAAAAAACATGCAGGACACTGGCCCTCGAGGTCTGGAGTTTGACACCCCTGCCATAAACACAAAATGCAACCACATACCTCCAGAGATGCAGGCTTTTGAACTAAGCTATTATACAAAGCCTCATGGTCCTCTCCCCTGTAGTCTGCAGGACATGGAATCCAGGGTTTCCAATAGAGTTTCAAATAGATTTTCAAATTTGATTAATCTGACCACAGAACAGTTTTTTTTATTTTTCTTTGCCTCATTTTAAATTATCTTTGGCCCAGAGAAGACATATGTTGACATATGGCTTATGTTGACCTATGACTTCTTCATTGCATGTGAAGAGGTATAAGCTGCATTTGTGAACTGCATGGTGAACTGTGTTCACAGACATCTTTATCTCTGGAAGTGTTTCTGAACCCATGCAGTTATTTCCAGGAGAGAATCCTTTCTGTTTTTGAAACTGTCACCTGAGGGCCCGAAGATCACAAACATCCACTTTTGACCTTCTGTCTTTTACATCATGGGCACAGAGATTCCTGCCAAATGTCTGAATCTTTTGATGATATTGTACTCTGCAGATGGTGGGACCTTCAAGGTCTTCACAATATTTTTGGTCAAGGAACATTTTCCTGGAGTTGTTTGACAACTTTTTGACACAGTTTGTTGTGGATTGGTTAACCTCTGCCCATCTCTACATTTTAAAAGGTCTGCATCTCTGAAGTGCTCATTTTATATCCAGTTATGTTACTTATCTGTTGCCAGTTAAGCTAACTGTCAAATTGTCCATCTTTTTTTTTTCTCAGTTTTTAGATGTGCTGCTGCCTTAAAATTCAAAATGAGCTAATATTTTCTGTTAAGTGACAAAATATCTCAATTTCAACATCTGATATGTTGTTAATGTTCTATTGGGAATAAAATACATGTGTATGAGACAGGCAAATTGTTACATCATGTTTTTAGTTTACATTTTAATGTCCCAACTTCTTTGGAATTGGGTTTGTATAAAATTATGTCTTGAAATATATATATATATATATATATATATATTTAATTCATATTATTTTTCTGTGATTCCAATTTTCACATTTTTTTAAAAAGTTCATATCTGCAAGACTTCAAATGGTTTTGTATATTGGAGATTATAATTGCAGTCATATGTTACACCACCACAGTAGGTAAGTATGATTAAAGAGGCAGAGAAATTACAGGTTTTATTGAAGTCTACGCTCACAAGTTGCCAGTCTTAAATTCTTTTATGTATTTCTGTGAATTTTTTACCTGTGTTGTCAGATCCTACCACAAATAAAAAAAGGTCACTGGTGAGTTCCTTATAACCACAGTGATTTCATCTTCTAAATTAATGCTTCATCTAACAGTGATATTGCAGAAAAAAGGTCACAGAGATTAGAAAGTGATGGATTTTCTGTTCTCCTCCATTTAGCAAGATGGTGTCCTTGGTGGACAAACTATTAAAAATTGACTTAGATAAATAAAAATCTGAACTCAGGGGCAATGAAGATCTTTCTGGAAAAATACTAAAAGCTGCTCAGAGAGAAACATTTGTATGCTTTCCATCTATTGTTACAAAGTGAATGTATTTCTGTGTTTGTCAGCATTTGTATATTACTTGTTTGTCACAATATCATTGTTGTCCACCAATGCAGACACTGAAATGAAAATGTTCTTTCTTTCTTGTTCATCTTACCATTACTGATTTTTTATTGTTGAAGATTCATTGAATTACTGTTACATAACCAGTGAAATAAAGTGAAAATCAAGATGCACCTCTCCACAGTAGTCCTGAAGATATAACAATGTTTATATAACAGTGTCAAGCAAGAAATGTAGATCATTGTTATGAATTTGGTCATCTCACAGCTCGAGGAAAGAAAATTACTTTTGAGGTGGTGCAACAGAGCATTTTTGTGTGGCTAAAAGTAAAATGCAGCACTGATTTAATTGGGCTGTGGTAAAAATGAGTTTTACATTTAGTACATGTAGAATTAGCGCAAATACTTCACCTCACTGATTACTAATGCGGCGTTGTGGGCAGGTTTACTTACTAATATGATTCCTCAGTAGCAATGACAGAACTGAAATAAGATAAGTAAGTGAGAGATACTTCCTTGAAGCAGAATTTGTGGCTTTATAAAGAAAGTTCAGAGTTAGCCCAGAGTCCCAAGTGTGGAGGTCATACAGTGTATATCTCTATAATAACTTATGCTCCAAGCCAAACTTACAACCAGCTGGTTTATATAAATATAAAACCACCACCCACTCTCTAATCAGTTCTCTACAAAAATAAAGTTTTTTATTTGTGTTAATTGGAAAAGTTTCTTTTCTCAACCATCTCGTTAAGGTTAGTGAGTATTTTCAGACAGGATCTAACAGAAGACTGAAGGCAGGCAAGTGAAAGGAAAGTGATTTATTTACTGTGAAAAAGAAATGCAAAAGTCCAATTAATAGGCGGCCACCCTTAGTTTTCTGGGATGGGCAGGGATCCAAGTTTAAGTAAGTGGCGAGGAGTTGCAGGCCTTCCTGTGACCTGACTGTATGACTTAACCAGATAGGCGGATGGACTGGTGGTAGTGCAGGTTGGCTTTCTTGATGTGGGACTGGTGGGCAACCAGCTGACAGACATTTCTTAGAATCACATTCTCCATTTCAATGGAATGACATCATGTGTAGCCCACTTAAGTTGGAAAGGCTGAAAGTCCGCCACGGGGCCAGATATAGACAAACAAACACACAGGCAATTTGAAATGACCAGTTAACCTAAGATACATGGTTTTGGACTGTGGGAGGAAGCTGGAGAAAACACACACATGCATTGACCCACCACCCTGATTTGAACCAGGAGTCCTCTTGGTGTGAGGTAACAGTGATAATCTGTGCTGCCGTGAGTCATTGATCGATTATCAATGTCAGATAAAACCTATTGGTCTTAGATGTAACATGGGAAAATATGTTTCTTGTAACATTTCATTACAAACAGATTTTAATAAAATAAGTTATTTACAGTCAAGTTTTGAAAGTAAATAGTTGTTGACTTGTCTTATTATCCTTGTTATAAACATATAGATTATTAATGATAAATAGAAGAATGATAAAATCCACCTACAGATGTGCTGTTTTAAAATAATTGCCTCCACTTTAACCCACTAAATAAATAATTAGAGATAAGCTGAAATAATATGACTACCAGTGGTTAACAAAGCAAAGTATACAACTAAATAACTATGACTTTTGTGAAGAAAATTAATGATCAAACCTGCTAAAGAAATGTGAACCATTTTGTTCATGATGTGGACAGAAACCTAAACTTTCTACACTTGTTAAAGTAAAAATCACATGAAACAGACAACAAGAAGTGAACAAACAATGCATTTGAAAAAAAAAAAGCTTTAAAAGCACATTTATTGACTCCAATAAAACTGGCGGAAAAAAACCTGTCTCTACTGAATAGATGAATACTGCTGCTTTAATTTCACCTCTTTGCTTTCTATTACTTGTTTTCAAAGAAAATACCAGTGCACTCTTATGGTACTGAAGTTACTTCAGAAGAGGCTGAGTTTTGGAATTACACTTGCTGTGATAAATTTGACTTGCTACATGTAGTGCACTCATAATATATAATAATATAAGCAATATTCAGACAAAAATGCAACATGGCTGTTGCGGTCAAAGAGAGTTGTCGGAGAAAATTGCAGAGTGAGTGAATGTACAAAACAATTAACGATCTTTTCGCATAAATGCAAATGAATATAGATGTATATTGTTATCAATATTCACTGTCATGAAAGTGCAACCCTGAGAGTACAAACAAAGACTATTGAAAACAAAGGAAGCTATATTTAAGACAGGTAACTCATATGTAACATGTAACGTTCTTCCCTTAAAAAACATCAAGGATAAGGTTCATAATAATTGCTTCATGACTGTGTGGCTCCTAGAAAATAAAAATAACCTACTGGAATGTTAATATGCGTGAAAGTTTAAGAGGAAAAATAGTGATGGTTGTGGTGGTGGTGGGGTGCTGTGAGTCAGGTCACTTTTCTACTGGAGAAATAAAAATAGTGTAACGTACATGTGTGTGAGTCGAAAGGGAAAAAAAGAAAAGATAGGGGCTGCATATAAGTCAGCCCCTTTTCTCACAGTTCTGCATCATTTACTTTATAATGTAATGGAATAGAATATGTTCACTACATTGTTATTAATAAAACTGACAGGAGCAAATAAATATAAGCCTATAAAATTTGCAACTCCAGGTATTTTGGAAGAAGTGTGAACATAGTTGACATTTGCGATGCAAAGAAGGGCAAGGCTATAGGCTGACTGACAACAACAACAACAACAAAACAAAAAAGACCCAAGCCTCTTTAAAAACCATCATGGTGTCACAAGTACACCACAAGAGTTAACGGCATTAAAATCTATTTAGGTCATCCATATACTTTCCTGATGCAAATGCTACATGTCAATGTTCAGATGTCTCTAAAATGCAAGTTTTCCAAGCATATCACAGAATGTTCTGACCATCATAAATCACAATCTCTCCTCTGGTGTAGTGCCTGCTAAATTTAAGCATGCTACAACAAGTAGAAAGTTGGTCTCAACCAGTCTGTGTTGACTAATAATAGGCCAGTTTTTAAGCTGCCATTTCTTTCAAAAGTCCTAGAGGAGGTTGTATTCCAGCAATTACAAGCATTTATGGAGGAAAATGGCACACTGGAGATCTTTCAATCAGGTTTCATGACCTTCCATACCACTGAATCAGCATTGTTAAGGGTCTCTAAAGATATCCTTTTGGCATGTGATTCTGGTGACCATGTTGTGTTTGTTCTGGTTGATCAAACTGCTGCTTTTGCCACAAGATTTTAATATCATGTTTGAATCACCTAGTGGGCATTTGTGGCACAGCACTCGCTTGGTTTAGGTCATATCTGGCTGATAGGTCCTTCTGTGTCAACATTTTAGGCTCAGAATCATTCTGCACCCCTCTGTCATGTGAAGTCCCACAAGGCTCAGGTCTAGGACCACTGCTTTTTTCCTTATAATTGTTGCCTCTAGGGTCTGTCCTTAGGACGGATACAATTGCATTCCACTGCTATACTGATGACTGTTAGATTTACTTGCCCTTAAAGCAGAAAGACAGCTTCTCAGTTAAAGCACTCTTAGGTTGTTTGAAAGATATCAAAGCTTGGTTGGCCCTGAATATTTTACATTTTAATGAAATGAAAACAGAGGTGATAGTGTTTGGACCAAGTGGCCCGTGTGAGTCCATCTCTGCTAATTTGGGACCCCTGACAACATATTTTAAACCGACTATTACCAATCTTGGTTTTAAGATGGACAGTGATTTTAAATTTGATTGTCAAATTCGGGCTGTTGTAAAGTCCTGTTTTTATCATTTAAGACAGCTAACAAAGGTGAAATAATTTCTTTCCAGGCAGCATTTTGAAACATTGATCCATGCATTTATTTCATCCCACTTAGACTATTGTGATGGACTTTATGTTGGAGTGTGTCAGTCCTTTCTTTCTCATCTGCACCAGCTGTCTCTACTGAATAGATGAATACTGCTGCTTTAATTTCACCTCTTTGCTTTCTATTACTTGTTTTCAAAGAAAATACCACTGCATGACTTTTAACTTGTATCCATAAAAGAGAACACATCACCCCTGTCCTTGCATCACTCCACTGGCTGCCTGTGTTTTATAGAGTACATTTTAAAATTCTTATGTTTGTTTTTAAATGTTTAAATGATAGCTGACCTGCTGCTCTTGCAGGTACCAAGTTCCAGGAGGACTCTCAGAGGGGACAGTGCCTTCTCTATTGCTGCTTTTTATTCTTTGGCTTTTAACCTCAGTGAGACTGAGATTTCTTATTTAATCTTAGGTATTTTAACTTATCTTATTGGTGTTGAATTTAAATTGTTCTTATGTTCTTTTATTTTATTCTTTTTTAAAATCAGTTTTTCTTTTGTTTCTCATGATCCATTTTAGTTCTTAGTTCTCAGTTATGTGCAGCACTGTTTCAGCTATGGTTGTATTTAAAGTGCTTTATAAATAAAGTTGGTATGGTATGGTAAGTTATGGCATGGCATGGCATGGCATGGCATGTTATGTTATGGCATGGTATAGTATGGTATGACAAAAATGAACTCATTTCAGCTCCATGAAGGAGGAGAAGACAGAAAGTAACTCAGGGTATGTTAAAGTAAACCTGCTTCTGACCAGGTTTACTTCACAGAGTCAGTTACTGTGGTAAGAGACTCCGAGTATGAGTTATCTCGGTTTCTGAGGCTGGCTCAATTGAGCCGTCTTGCTCCGAGTTAAGTAATCTTGTTTTGTGAAATGGAAAACTCAGTTTCTCTGAGTTCAGTTTCAACACACTCAGAGTTTCAACATAACCTGCTTTATAAAACAGACCCCAGATCACACAACCACAAAGCAGAAAAAAGTTTTAATGATAAATAAAAAGGAGGAAGGAAAACTGCTCTCACTCTAATGTTTGAAATTTTTTATATTCTTTTTCTGATTTAAGGTTGTGTTTTCTCATTGTGAGAAATGCCCAGGTAGAAATTCATGTCTAGACTGAACAGCACCTATTTTACATAAACTAACTCAATATAAGAAACCAAAGCAAAACAAACAAACATAAAGATAAGGGTTGACTTACCAAGATAAGGACTACTGTTTTGACATCTCAAAGCATGATCTTTGTTTTTAGGGTCTGTTAGTTTAGATATCCAAAAGACACATGCAGATGCTGAACTGCTATTGTAATGCTGGCCATTGAGATGTTTTCAGTTTGTCTTAAGGGTTTGATTTGTGGACTAAAAACAGATTCTAGCTGAGATAATATGAACCAAGAAGCCAACAGAAATACATTATAAAAATAAAAACTCTTTGGCAAAGGAGCAAAATGAGAAGTGCTGATGGGCTGTTTTGGGCCCTTACTTCTCGTTTTCATGACTGTTGTGATGATATACATGTAGTATATAATTTTAATTATAGCATATCATTCATTTCCTTTCAGGGATTAATATAGTATTTTTGAATTTGAAAATCAACATTTCTACAGTAATAAACACCTACAACAATAATTTACCATACTTGTACATCCAACTAGACACGCACACAGAGACTCCCAATGTGAAACACAAGCGACAGCAGTTGGTAATCATAAATTCTTATGGCTTCTTTAAAACATTTGATTTTCAAGAATATAGAGCTAGGAGCTCAAAGCTGGATGCTATTTGGCAGTTAAATGTAAATGCATGAAATGTTGGCTATAAATACAATATTAAAGTGGAGAAAGGAGAGAATGAATGAATAACCAAATACAGTTTTATTACAGAGGAGTGGTGAAGTGAAAGGCCAATCATTAAAAAACATATCCTGCCAGCTCCCTGGAAAACTACATAACTCATCTCAGGTGTTTAGTTGTGTGCAACATCAATATATAAAAGCATGCATGTATCTGTGGACATTTGTGAACACTTCTGAGTGGTAGAATAGAAGCTGGTGAGTTGCTCTAACACTGAAGCTGAGCTTAGAGGAATAACGCTCAGCCTGCATGTCAGGGATCGTTCTTAATTACCTTCAATCTGAGCACCACAGTTTGTTTCACAGACTAATGACTTCAATGGGGATTAAGCACTTGGCACTGTGCTAATTAGCCTGCTAGCATTCCCTCGGCATCTCACCATGAGCCTCAGACATAAAGCCATCAACAAGAGGAGAGCACTGCTTTTTCTTTCTCTGTTTCTTTTGGCCTCTAATATGTGCACCAGCACCACACCTTCCCACAGTGGTGAGAAATGTTGAGTAGAAAAATGATCTGACAGGCATTCTCACTTGTGTTATATAAATGTTTTTGTTCATGTTGCTTCTATGATATTTATTTATTTATGTTTTAACAGTGGATGAGCTCTTATGGTTAGCACATGAAATCTTGGTATATCTGTCACCAAGGATACCTACAAACCACTGTCTAACATGGCAGTTACAGTTACAGTACACTGAGAACAAAGTTGAAATTATAGTCTGAAAACTGGGACAGGAGTTTCTTGGCTGGGTTCAGTTGTCATGAATGTCAGGAGTAGGAGTTATTCAGCAATGACACATCCAACCGAGACAGACTTTTCACTTTTTTTTTGTTTTGTTTGAGAAACAGTTGTATGTCATTTTTGATAGTACAGACAGACAACTTATATGTAACAAAGAAAAGGAATATTAATTAGAAATAAAAATCAAATACAGCTTACAGATTACTTTTTACTATGTAAACTACTGCATTTGGTTACTTTGGTAATGATACATTCAATGCAAAGTATAAATAATAATAATTGTGATGTGCTCATTCATAATCCTGTCCATCTTCATCACTCCTGAGGAGAACCTCAGCATCTTCAGTTCTGTTACTTCCAGATCTGCCTCCTATGCCGTGGTTTAGGGTTCCAGATCTAGTTTGACTTCCCTTGTTCCCATCACTCTTGATTGTTTTCACCTGAATCTCTTCGGCCCCTATGCGTATTAAGTCATGTGTCATGTCTTTCCCTTCCTCTCTGCCAGTTTGTCTGTTTTGCTTATCGTCTGTTAGTCACATCGTCTTGTTTGCTCCTTTGTATTTTCATTTTTTTCCTGAAGTATGCATTTGTTTTGGATTCCTGCCTGACCAGCCCTTTTTGTTTTTTAAAAGACTTTGTGATTCTTGTCCGCCATACACATATGACATCCTGTCTTTATCATCGATGCCACATTTCTCTAAACCATGTAACATAAGTAAGGTCTATTTCAGAGAAAAGGTTCAACAAACTGAGCTAAGAAAATCCGAGTTTTTGATTTCAGTACAGGTGTCCAAGTTGGTTCTATCAGCACTGAGTATGTTGACCCTGAGTTACCATAAATATAAAAACATCAATGAAGCCCCGATACCATGATTTACCATGGCGATGCATAATAAGCGGAAGTGATTTTTCTATCTTAGTTTGGTAGAACTGGACATATTAGTTACACAAAGAGTATAAGTAAATATTCAAAGAAAATTGTAGTGGCTGCTGCGGTGAAGGAAAAAGAGTTGGCACAGGAGAAAATTGCAGAGTGAGTGAATGTGTAGGTGAATTAAAATATTTAATGACTGTTTATTACATCACATGAGTAAAAAAAAAATAGTGGAATGTAGATGTATTATTCTCAATATTCACTGTCATGTAGGTGCAGTCCTGGGGGTGAAAGTAGAATATGGAATAAACTGAGGATGAAGCATAAATCATATTTCAGACAGGTAACTGAAATGTAACAGGGTCAGTTGCATTCACTTGTTGGAAAACATTGGAAAAATGGAACATCAAAAGGGAAAAATCATTTAAGGAGCCTAGACAGGAAATGTGGATGTAGTTAATGCATCCAGTTACACTGTAAATCTTAAATGGAAATTTCCTTGGTCTTAATAGTGGGAGCAAGGTGCAGTTAAAGTTATTTTAGACAATTATTGACATTGAATTTTAAAACATAGGCCCTGTGGCTTAGTGGTTACAACTGTTGCCTCGCAGGAAGAAGGTTTCTCATCAGACATCTGGCAGGAGTCTTTCTGTGTGGAGTTTGTGTGTTCTTCTTGTGCTTGCGTGGGTTTTCTCCGGGTACTCTGGCTTCCTCGTACAGTCCAAAAACATGTGTGAATTGATGGGTTGATTGATGATTCTAAATTGTCCGTAGGTGTGAGTGTGAGTGTGCGTAGTTGTTTGTCGACAGGTGGATTTCCATTACACTTTTTGGCAAGACAAAGGTGAAACTGAATTTTCAACAAAGGCACCACTGCGGGGGATTGGTGTTTTTGTTGAATGGTGTTTTTCTTTTCTCTTAGTTTTCTCTCTGTGTCTCCATAACTCTGTATCTCTGTCATTATTAAGAAAAGAACATTTGCAAATAAATAATAGCCAATAAAATTAATAACCTAAGGTATTTTGTGCAAAGTATGGACATATTCTGGCTGATATTTGTGATGTATGGAAGAACAATTGTAAAAACAAACAAACAAACAACCGCCCACTGTGGTTTGACTGCATTAAACCATCTATTTGGGTAATTATTCAAATGTGACATGTTATTGTTCAGATGTCTCCAAAATGCACATTATATGATAGATGATGAAACTGAACTCATTTCAGTTTCAAGAAAGGGGGTGTTGCTGTTACCCTCTTGTCACACACACACATATATTATTATTAATGTTATTATCATTACTCATTTTAAACATGCTCCAATAACCCTCAGTGAAATATTTGGGAATTCTGTTCTGAATTTAAACCACAAAGTTTCATACAAATTATTATTTAAACTGCATTTTTGTTTTGGTTTAAATGGATAAAAATATTGTGAGCTTTCATTTTCCATACTAACTTCATGCAGGGAGTGTCTGGACACACACAAGAACATATACACAAACTGGACCGTGTTTTCTCTCATGAGTTGTTTGCTTCAGACCTGTTGAGTTGTGATGCAGTGTTTTCAGGTCATAAGTCTGTGTTCTTTGACGTAGTTTTGCCCAATAACTTTGTGAAACCTTGCGCTCCTGTGCAGGGTTGTTGTGTTATTAACCCCTCCACTGCTGAGCAGTTCACCACCATACTCTACTGCTTTTGACCACTTTAAGCCAATGACTGTGTCATATTTATACGAGATTGTTGGGTTTTTGAAGCCCTCAGGTTCCCCAACAATGCTGTCCCACTTCAATTCTTTACAGAGATTATTTTTGTTTTGGGCCACTCTTTTCTTTCTCTTACTAACAGCAATCTGTCCTCAGGTGTGGTTGTTAAAGTCTTTAACAGTTCAGCCACTAATCAAAAACAAAAGCTTTAATGACTAGAGTGCACATTGTTTACATGTTCACATTGGTGCAACTGTGTGGGAAACATCATTACAGTTTACTCATCTAGTTGTGAGAAGTCATTCCAGTTTTGTTGGGTTTTATTCTCTTTTCTTCTTTGTTTCTATCTTTCCTATTAACCCATATGCACTTTTATCTTGGCCATTAGGCTTCTGATTTCCTTCGTTCTTTCAGGATGCGGGGATATCTCGTTTTGGATAATTTTGGATCAGGTAAGACTTCATCAGCACATAATTTCATCTGCCATTTTATCATTTACATCATGTGTATTGACAGCAACACATACATTCACAAAGACACAGATGTACATAGACCAATGTTTTAGTCTTTTGTTTAGTTAGTTGTTTGCTTATGTATAGTTTACATATCAGAATTAATTCCAAGTGCTGATTTTACACCATCTTAATGCTGGTGTAAAGTTTTGATTTATTTTTATTAGAGAAATTGTGATAATTTTGTATATATTTGTAACATTTGCTGGTTACAGAGGTCTCTACTGGAGCTCGTTCTTTCTCTGTTGCTCTGTAGTGCCACCCCAAGTCATGCACAGGAAAACAACTATTTGTAGACTTATTGCGCTGGCATGCATAGAAAAACAACTAATTGTAGACTTATTGTGCTGTTTATTTAATAATTCCTGATATTCAGGTGGTTCCCTATTTTGATTTATACGTATTTATGATTTTCTTATGGTATAAACAAATGTCATCAGACAATTATTAATAAGTCAAGTCAAGTCAAATTTATTTATAAAGCACATTTAAAACAACCAAGTTGACCAAAGAGCTGTACAGATAATGTTTATAATAATAATAAAACAGAACATAAGAAATCATAAAATGTTATATAAAACTATGCTGGAATGCATGACTTTAGCTAAAAGCACAAAAGTAAAACTCATATGTTAAATTTAAACCTAATTAAAAGCCAGAGAAAAAAGGGTGGGTTTTGAGTACAGATTTAAAAGTTCCTAAACTTGTGCAGAATCTTATGTGGGGCGGCAGATTGTTCCATAACTTGGGTCCAGCTATTGAAAATGCACATTCTCCCTTTGTTTTTAGCTGTATTTTGGGACATCTAAAAGTAACTGATCAGCTGACCTTAGAGCTCTCCTGGGCTTGTAAACATGAAGAAGTTTTACAAGGCACGGAGGAGCAACACCACTCAGGAACTTAAAAACAAGCAATAAGATTATGAACTCAATCCTGCAGGGGACTGGAAGCCAGTACAGAGAGGAAAAAACAGGAGTGATGTGGAACCTCTTTTTAGTGCCTGTCAGCAAGCGAGCAGCAGTGTTCTCTGATCTAACCCAACATAGAGAGAGTTACAGTAGTCAAGCGTTGTTGTAACAAAGGTGTGGACAACTCTTTCAAGGTCATTTATGGAAAGACAGGGCTTGAGTTTTCCTAACAGTCTTAGATGATAAAAAGCCCTCTTCACAACAGAGCTGATCTGTCCATCAAATTTAAACGCACTATCAAAAGTCATGCTGAGGTTCTTGATAGAGGAATGACACTTGATTTTTTGGCGCCCCTTGCTTCTAAGAGAGGTCTGGATTCTTTGAATGCCCAAACACAATGACTTCAGTTTTGCTGTTGTTTAAATGTAAAAAATTTAATTCCATCCAGGTCTTAATGTCCCTTAGACAAAAAAATAAAGACTACAGAGACTCATTCCAGTCTACTCTTAAAGGGAGGTAGATCTGAATGTCATCTGGAAATGAGTGCAGCACAGAGCCCAGGGGGAGCATATACAAAATAAACAGGGGACCAAGAAGGGACCCTTGAGGGACCCCTCATGTTAGTGGGGCTCTGTCTGAAGAATATTTGCCAAGATGAACACAAAAACTTCTGCCTGTGAGGTAGAACTGGAAGAATTTAAGGGCCGTACCTTTTATACCCTCACAATGTTCAAGGTGGGATAAAAGTGTCTTGTGGTCAACAGTATCAAAGGCTGCTGTCAAATCCAGGGTTGCCAGGAGCAGCACACCCAGAGTAAGCAGTTAAAAGCAAAACATTAAAAACCCTCAGTAATGCTGTTTCAGTGCTATGGCAAGCTTTGAAACCAGACTGAAACTTCTCATAATTCAATTCAATTCAATTTTATTTATATAGTGCCAATTCACAACAAAAGTCGCCTCGAGGCGCTTCACACTGTAGG
>JAOWBL010001446.1:2500-15342 GCA_028564865.1 Zenarchopterus dispar | reverse complement strand
TATATATATTTACATACACACATATATTTAGTGCAAGTGAAGGTGTGTTTCCCGTGATGAAACTCTGGCATGTTCCACACGATCCAAATGTCCACAGAAAACCAAAAATGAATCACCAAAAATCTCTTAAATCCGTCTCAGCGTATCTGTGATTCAACAGTCTCACCTGCTTGTAAATCTACAAACTGTCACCGGATACTTTACCTGAAGCACAGCATAGCTTTAATGCCAATTTGTACGTTCAAAATAAGCTACAACTGTCCACTTTAGACATTTAAACTGTGTAGAGGCGTCACAAGACTTCCCGTGGAGTTTTTTTGTTTGTTTGTTTGTTTCTTGTCAGGCTGCATGCTTTTCTCCACTGCGTTCTGTTGGTATTTACATAAGTAAAATAAAACTTATATTTTTGTCCTCTCAATCTCCAGTTTATGTTGCAATCTAAAGACGGGACACAACAACAATTAAGCATCTACTTTTATAAACTACAGACAGTTTGTTGTGGTTTCCAGTGCACTTCACAAGTCATATCTTTCCAAAACAAAAGCACCAAGGCCTATTATTCTTTAAAAATTCTTTTTAAATAACTCAGGTTCATGGTGTACCCTTCACTTCCTGTTTCCTTGAATTTTCTCTGCGTTGCCACCCGGTTACCAAGACTGGAAAGAGTTAATGGACCAGTAAATAAGGTTTATTATGTCAACAGCGGTAGTTAAGTTTCCTACTGTATGGGAGTGTCTGATATGTTTAGACCCGCTCCTGTCCAAACGAAGAAACAAAGACACTAATGAGTGACAAAAACATCATCAGACTTTGACTTGTCAACTTCCTAAAGGAAAAGTTTAAGCAACAGTTCACAAGAAACGGCTCCTGTTGTATCATAGATTTCAGGAGTTTTCTTTTTCTTTGCAAAGACACTAAGTTTAGATTTTATAGTCATATGGCTCTTCAGACCATCTAAAGGTCTATCTAACAGATGCTAAACTGATTTAAATGTTTGATCATCAGAGATGCTCCAATTAATCCACACATGGAGGTGAGTAAAGTAACTGATGAAAACCTGACGTTGTTCAAACACGCCGGTGTTAATCTACCAGGCTACTCTGCTGCTCTCGCTTTGTTTTCATGGACTGTGGTGGATGATGATGATGATGATGTTTGATCTTAGGAGTCTTCTCACTCTTCTCTTCTGGAAAAATCTCTTCTGCAGGAATCTGCTGCTGTTTCCAGCAGGTAAACCCCTCAGAAACGCCCTGTTACTCTTCACATCATCATCATCAACACACTCTGGTTCCCCCTAGTGGCCATTTCATGTCATTACACAAACAATTACATCAAGTGGAGCACAGATGTTTGAGTATACCCAGGTTAATATAAAAACTCCAATTAAAAAAAAAAAAATAAATAAAAGTTGGGACACTGGGATGAATGTAAATAAAAACAGAATTCAATTGTTTGTGAAAACCAGAAACTCACATTTAATTAACAGTAGGACATCGAAAACACACAAAAAGTTATAGCTTTGAGATATTTTGTCATTTCATGAAAAATATCATCTGAATTTGAATTTGATGGCAGCGACACATTTCCAAAAAGTCGTAAAATGGGCATCAAAAGGCTGGAAAGATAATTGGTAATAAAAAGAAACACCTGGGGGAACGTTTTGCAACCAATAATGTCAATTAGTTAATTATTAAAACAACATGGGCAGAGGTTCACCAACCTATGAAAAACTGTCTACAAACTGTGAAACAACTGTATGTTTGTCGGCGCGAAACTGTGAAGACTTTGGACATCTCGTCATTCACCACGGAAATATTTCAAGAAACTGAAGAAATCTCTGTGTGCAGGGGACAAGGCTGAAAAATCAATGACAGTCTCCTGATCTCCGGCCTCTGAGGTGGCATTGCAATAAAATTAGACATGAATCTATCATGGAAATCATTCTCCAAGGACACAGTTCACCATTACATCCATCAATACAAGCTAAAGCCATCACGTAAACACGTGTGAACATCTGTGGGCCAAAGATCATTTAATATGGTTTCCAGTGGCAAAAGGAAAAAAATTGAGATAGTTTCTAAATCTGGAAAGGAAACGTCAGTTCAGGAAGATTTAAACAGGCTTTAGAGCAACATATGCCGACATCCAGGCAACGTCTTTCTCAGGGAAGACTTTGCTTCATTCAGCAAGACGATGCTAAAACCACAAACTCTTAAAGCTGCATGAGTGTTTAAAAATAACTTCAAAAACTGAGGGATAATGAATCAAAATACCTGCAAAGAAAAAGAGCTTTTTTTTAGTAGTTTGTGTATTCTGTTTCTGACGTGAATCAAAAAAAAAAAAAAAAAAAAATTGAATATTTAACAGGAGACATTTCCAGAATTAAAACAAATTTATTACCCTTTTTAAATACAATTCTCTTCATGTATGCAAGCATTTGTCCAATAAAGTAAATGGTCAGTGCAAGGATCTTTCTATAAAGGTATGAAGTTAGAAAAATAAACTTGGTTAGAAAAATAATCACCTTTAAGTGCGAAACTGTCAAGAAATGTGGATTTACCAAATGACTGCAGCCATGCAACACGCGTCAGCATGCAGCCAAATAAACTTCCTGCCAGCCAGACGTCAAATATCAAAACCTCTAAATTTACATACACCCAGAGTGTTGGCACAAAATTATCAAGAACTTCAAGTATTATTGGAAGTTTTTACGAGTTTAATTTCATATATTTTGTTGCCTGACGGGTCGATGATCGATCTAGCGGCTAGCGTGATGACGCGTGAAACACGGCTGAGAAACGAAAGACGAACCGTGCTGCTGAGAAACGCTGGTGGTTTTAAAGATGGTGATGAAAAGCCCCCCCCCAACCCTCACACGTTCATCCGGATGAACTGCCGTGGTTCTGATGAGACCCACAAACACATTTAAACACTTCAGTCGTCTCAGGTCCGTTCAAGCTCTGCGGATTCAGTCAAAGTCTCCTCAGGTGGGACTTTCGATGTCTGAGCACGTCTGAGAGACGTCTTCTGACATGATATCAATCTACAATCAAAACGATCTGTATCAAATATTAAATCACATTCCAATCGTGGATAAAATGAGTTAGAAAAATACTTTAAAGTGTTTTTTAGGAGTAGAAAATGTAGCTGAAGACTTACAGGGAAAAAGGTCAAATAGTGATGAGAAACGTCTTGTTCTTTTACAATAAACATATTTTGGAATTATGAACATTAAAAATATTATCCTGAAGTCACTAAAGTAGCTGAAAATATATAATTTCTAAATGAAACTTAAAAATGACACCAAGGAGCATTTTCATGTTGTAATATCAGTTTCAATCTCGTTGGAAGGAAAACGTTATTACATTTAGGAAACGTCATCTAACTTTGGTGGTCTCCCGCCTGATACCTGCAAAAACTAACCGAAGTAACTCTGGACTCCCGTCTGGCCCGAGTCTCTCACCGAGTCGGATCAAGAGATCCAAGAAAGACTTGAAGCAAGAGAAAACAGCTGCTGAGCTGTTGGACAAAGCCGTATCTCAGGAATGATACTTTTATTGAAACTTCACAGCCAATCAAATCGTGGGTCATTCATAAGTTCTTGTCACATTAGAAATTATTTAAAAAGAACAGCTAAAGGTTGTTTTTTTTTTTAATTTTAATTTTAATTTGACACAAAGACTTTGCTCCCCGCCTTTCATCCAAACAGAGCTGCTCCAAAACGGGGTTTTTGGGTAAAGTGCTGAAGTCCACAAACTGTTTACCGTTACATTTCTCTCATTTGTTCTTAAATCTTTTTAATTCTGAAAATATATATATAGTCCCTTTATGATGCTAAAATTTTTTTTTAAGTTATTTCACTCAGTGAACACACGTTACTGGTTCTGAATATCAGAGGTCCAAACCTGAGATCAGCTTCACCGTTGCTTGGTTCTGATATGCTCGCGTCACTTTGGACCAACTACGACCATCCGACGACTGTGGACGAGAAACTGGAGAGCTTGAGGATATTTCTGATCTCTAAACAGGATTTTATATCACATCTGAACAAGTTTACTCTGAGGAACAAAATGTAAGAATATAAGGATTTATCCCTTTTCATCATCCACAGTTTCTTTTTACAAAAGTGTCTTCCTCGCTCTGACAGCCTATATCAGTAGTAGCTTACATTTAATTAGTTTGTTCAGCTAGACCTTACAGTTATTTTAATTGTCTCTAAAATCTTAATCAGCTGTTAAGAAAAAAAGTTTTTGGTGACATAACCTGGCTGGTTTTGTTGTTATTTAACAATATTTGCACCTTGAAGGTCTTAAATATTCCCTTTGAGGAGTGTTTGGATCTCAAGTAAAATAATCATATTTAATATTTTAGCGATCAGTGCCTGAATTTCCCTTTAAGTGCAGTCAAGTTTCAGACTTTGTCAGTGATGCAGTGGTTTCTCTTTGCTTAAAATGTTCACAAGTTTTCATTAAAAGCAGACAAAACCGTAAAAGATTACACCTGCGTTACACGTTACATCACTCTGTACAGTCTAATGACTTAGTCTTCAGAGAAACACTGGGACATATAAAACACTTTAAAGTCATGAAAATGACTGTTACACCTCTGACAAAAATATTATTAAATAGTTTTGATGAATATTAACAATCTCAGCTTACATATTACAAAGTACAGACGCAGTGCAAGACATTAACGTCAGCAAGATGATAATTTAGCTCCCCAACTTGTCCACAAGAGGGCGATAAGTTGATCCCTGGTGAGCAGGGAGAGTTTGGGGTTGAACCTACATACCAGGAGAGACGTGTCAGACCTCCTGATCCCGTCTCCAACAGAAGATGAAGGAACAACACTCCCTTCCTGCTGCTCGGTGTCTGCAGCCTCAGAGCAGCTTCCACCAGTTTAAAACCAGGAATCTGACTCGTTTTCGTCGTCGCCGTTTCCGTTCCCGGGACAGTCCAGTCACGTCCTGCCTGCTCCTACGTAGTGGACTCCTGTTGGATCTGGATGTAGCAGGCCTGCAGCAGAGACACGTGGACGGTTTTAGAAACGTCCGGAGAAGTGACCCGGTGATGGTTCAGTCATTTAGAAGGTGGGGTGAGTTTATAACGTAAACGAATCAACAATGAGGATAAACAGACACAAATACCAACAATAACTGGTGTGAAGTTAGAAAAAAAAAAGAACCCACAATGCAGAAATGACAAAATCTGCAGTTCACTGAATGACCACTAGGGGTCCAAAAATAACTAATTTTCTATTGATCTGCATGTTAAAAGGTCAAAAGTTCACAGCAGAAAACAAAACATACTGTAGTCCGGTACGAAAAAACTTTTTAATCTCTTTGACTTTGAGTTAATGTGACTTCTGGATTAAGACCAAACAAAACATAATCACACTTATAATAATAAAGGTGTTGTTCAAGACACAAAGAGACCATTTAATAGTTCTGCATTTAGTTTTCTTCACTTATTTCATGATAATTTCATTTGAAACTCTCAAAACAAGTGTATGAAAGACAGAGGTGTGACGTTATCTTAACCTCGCCATATTAGAGTAGCTATTAAGATATATTTTCCACATATTTTCAGTTTAAAAGGGTGAAACCGTCAAAAAGTAAATGGATAAATTATCAGAACTCACTGAATTACAAAAGTTTAAAGTTGAATGAAATTTACACGGATGAATGAACGGATGACTTTGTGACATTGAATTTGTCACTGTGAGAAGGTTTGGTGCTCCCACCTTCAGTGTCGTGAACATCATTCCCATCTCTCCGTGCTGAATGTTGGGATCCATCAAGTCCTCTATCAGATTCACTTCAGCTCCCAGGTTCTTGATTCTGCAGATCAGAGCACCATGTGACATTAAAAACAAAAAAAAGGACATAATTTCAGGTCTACCACAGCTCTGTTTGTAAAGTGCTTGTGGTTGTGGTGACGCACCTCGCTCTGAGCACCACGTACAGGAAGAGAGGGAACAGATCGTCCATGCACCACAGGAAGTCACCGTTCAGCAGAGGTTTCACCTCCAGCGTCAGCTCCTCGAATGTCTTCTGAATGACCACAAGTTTGTCTGACGGAGTGAAAGTGGTGCTGGTTGGAGGGAAGCAGTCTGTTAAAGTCATCGATTGACACCGTCATGTTCAAAGCTTACACAAATGTTTTTATTGAAGTGTTTGGTGCTGTTACATCAACAGCCTTTTTGAGAGTTTTCATTGCCCACACAAAATATCACTTTGCTTCAAAAACCAGCAAATCATCTCCAATATCCCACCTTAACAGGGTTTAACATACCTGACAGACGTAAGTCAGGGCTAAATAAACTCACCTCTGTGAACCACAGGGTGTGTTAGATAAGTATGTTTCATCTGTGAATCACACCGCTTCAAGATAATCAGAACATCACCAGTTAAGTCTCGTAAGCTGGTTGTGTGTTTGAGCAGGTACCTGATCTGCTGGAGTGTCTCCACGGCAGAAATGAAGCAGGCATCCTTGCTGCTGGACACGATCTGAAATCATCATCAATACAACCAGTTACAGGCGGCACCAACTCTTCTTCTGCAGATTAATAAAGAATTATTTGCCTGAAAAATGAATATAAGGACTGAACAAAAAGAACAAGAGAGGAAAGTTGACCTGCTTTTTCTCGCCCAAAATTGACATCCAGTGAGGCCAGAACTTCCTGCGAGAAGAAACAAAAAAAAAAAAGAAAATACCATAAGAGAGTCTTGGAAATCATTCAACTTTTATTTTTGTTGCGTGGTTTGTTGCGTTTCTTCACTCACTCCTGCACTCCCAGAAAGCTGAGCAGAGACTGGTCGGGCTGCTTGTTGAGGCGGAGGATGCGCTCCCAGTACTCGGCCTCCTCCTGCTCCTCCTCCAGACAGTACAGGGTGAAGAGGGGGGGGTAGAGTCGAGGGAGCAGCAGAGGGAGGAGCAGAGAGGAGCAGCTTACCACCATAACGCTGACGGAGAACAAGAGGAGGAGAAGATGAACCAAGGATCTACTTTTAATGCTCCTGTTGTTCTGAGCCTACACCATCGTGTGCGCTCAGATGTGTGTGTGTGTGTGTTGCCACTGACCCTTGGTCTGTTTTGTCAGAGTTACATCTGCCTTTAGAGGCAGTTGGTTCTGGGATGATGTTGCCATCCTCTGGTAACCCTGGAAACAGAAACCTGCAGCAAACGTAGCAACATATATATATATATATATATTTTTTTTTTGTTCTCTGAGCATTTTTCTTCGTTATTCAGAGGGTTCGTTGGTCCACAGAGGAGGTGACTCTACCTGACGATGTCGTAGAAGTGTGTGAGGTAGGCCAGCAGCTCTTGGACGGCCTGCCGGAGGAGCCTGCGGTTTGATCCCACACCAACGTAGGTCATCCTGTAGGCCGTCACCAACGTTTCCACCAGCCAGCCCAGAGGGTGGTGAGGAGTCTCACACCCCTGAGGTGAAACCATGAACACACACGTATACATATACTCCCTTAAAACTATTTAGACACATGTAAAACTAACCATGACAAGACAAACCAACTATTCTCCCGCGGTGAAAGCTTTAGGACCATTTTTCTCTCAGTCACATCTACCTTAGTGAGGTATCTTCTGACGTTGTCATAGTTCGCAGTGGTGACGGGTTCCTGGTACTGAGGAATAAACTCCAAACTCTCCAGGACTTTGCTGTGAGACTTGCTCAGGTCTGGACTACAAACATGCACACAAACACACATTCACCGTTTCAAGAAGGCAGCTCTGATTACTAAACCTTTCCTAACCCTCATGTTTAATTTGAGTAAGACGAGTCCTTTAATGACAGTTTCCACTTGCACGTCTTAAAAAAAAAAGTAAATAAAATGTTTAACAGGTGATGTCACATGCTTTTGCTTTGGTTTTACACCTTTCCTTCCCGTTTACTGTATTGAACCAAATATAAGTCAGTTTTTTATTTCCCCTATTAAATATGATATAAAAAGTGAGCACAGCAGCCTGAATGAGCCCATTAACACTGGAGCTTTGATCACCACAGTTTCGGGAGCTTTAACAGATGAAGAAAGAAGCATCCTCAACAAAGTGGCTCCGAGGCAGCTAAAGACCTTGTGACACCGACTTTTGAAAGATTCGTTAAATACGCTGGCATACCTCAAATGACTTATGGGTAGGTTCTGCATGATTGAAGAACATGATGAACCACGATCGCATAGGTCGTAGCAAGCCTGAGACGAGGACACGTAGCAGCTGTCCTCCAAGAGAAGATGACCGGGAAGGTTCGAACAGCCTAGCCAGACTCAGGTGGATGCAGAGTATTAATACGGAAAATAAAAGCGCCGCAGCGCCTCAAGCTGGACCAGCGTCCGGGTCTTATTTACAGCAGCTGTTTCTGATTAGTGGGCGGATCTTTTTTAGACGCGAGTGCTGCTCATCCCTGGAGCTAAGTGCGGCTCTCCTGAGCTGCAGTTTAGAAATTCGGCCTGAAGGAGCGGTGTGTGGTGAAGCTCCACTGGCTGAGAGGAGGTGGAGGCCATGCTCCATCAAACTTACAGAAATTAAAGCTGAGAATGTCGTGAATTCACAGAAACGTACGGACTGAAGCAAAAGCAGACCTAATGCTCGCAGTCTCAAGCGGCATGCGCGTCTACCTCTGTCGTCGCGCTGTTGTTATGGTAACGGCGATGTTCTCCCAGGCAGTGGTCCTCTCTCCTCTACCGGCGGCATCACAGCCCAGACGACTCCAACACTCATCAAACACGCAGACCCACCTCTGACCCGCAGGAACCGCGTACTGACCCAACCTGATGCACACGTGCACAGTTTAAGGTTTTTAAAATAACAAACTAATTAAACAAAGTGTCAAGACACAAATATATACGTCATTCGCAGCAGAACGGTTCTGAACATCACACATCAAAAGACCTATCGTACGTTAAGAAATCAGCTCAAGATGTGACGTTTGGCTTCACAGAGTTTAAAATAATCCTCACTGCGGGACGTTTCTCTCTTTGTTTTCACATCCATCAAACGTTGGTTTGGTGTACGTCCCAACCACCTTCAGGCCCGAGCTCCACTCTCCGCTGAAAACGCCGTCCAGGCCGTCGCCGTTGGCCAGCGTCAGAACCCCCTGGAACAGAGCCATCAATGATTTATAGGTCCACTTGTGGCTGTTTAGTTATGTGCTGGTATTGTTTTTTTCTTTTTATGAGACATTTTGACAGACGTGGAGAACGCGTCTTCTACCTTTCCGTTGGCAGTCCAGTCGTCAGAAAACTCCCCATGAAAAACCGTGTCATCCTCCGACACCAACAAACCTGGACCCTGACACATCACACAGATGAGAAAGATTTTGTCAATAGATTACAGTTTGGTATTTTTTATTTTTACTGTCTTTGGAAAAAACTGATTTGTTCACTACAAGCTGCCTTTAAGTCAGGATTTCCACAGAGACTCTTATTAGGGAAGGTAGGAGGCGTCATTTGGGACATAAGGGACAGGAAGCACAAGGCATCTCCACCGAGAACTGATTAAATTAGGATTTCAGGGAAATTTGGTGTTTGGTACGAGTTAAAAATCACAGGTCTAGACGGTTCCTAAACTGTTTCGTGACTTTGAAAGTCAACATTATAAATACCTGATCTGAACAGGGAATTTAAGACCTTTAGCGACGCCTGTGCAGGAGCTCTCAGTTTTAAAAACAGTACCTGTCATGCTCTCAGACGTCATATCAGCACCAAACTAGATTATTTTTTAATTTTTATTATTATTTTTTTTTTGCTACATGCAGAACAGTTTTAGAGTTAAGAGCACACTGTAGTCTGATTATGTGCAATTTTTATTTCTAATTTGCTTCTGAAGAAATCCTGAATTTAACAGTTTAAACTGGAGTCTTTAACTGGGATACATTTTATTAGAGTTAAATATAATAAAAGGAGTACATTAGACGTCTTTTTGACCGTATATGACTCATATATTGGAGCGCCACCATGTCTGGGGCTTTAACACGCATCCTGAGAAATAAGATCACACATGTTCAGATCTGTTATCAAGACACAAACGTGTCTTGGGTAGTTGGATCCGACCTCCCCTTCCTATTTTAAAACAAAGACGTCATTCTTGCTTGTAAAAACACTGAATGTGTTGTAATTTCTGAAATCGTCAAAGGCAACACCTGGAAATAACTAGGGGTAACTTTCAAAAAAAAAAAAAGAGAGAGGAAGAATGAAGTTTATTCAACAAAGTGTCATATGCAATAAAAGGAGAGATTTACCGCTAACATGAAGAAGACATCGAATGACAGAGTTTGATAAATCAAGTGCAAAATCAAACGAGTCTTTGTCTAAGCCACAGACGTTTATTAATCTGTCCCAGAACAGATCTGAGTCCAGAAGAGAACTTGGACTCCACATGGACCCAGACTGATGTTGATCAGATCTGAATCGGCCTGAAACGCGTTTCCTAGGTTACCGTTGATCACTTGTGATCACGTTTCCAAGGACGCATTTTAATGCAAAATGTGAAGGGGGTCTAAGATGTTACAAGATTAAAGCAAAGAGGTTGCAGTCCCAACAGATGCGGATGAAACCGTCTCAGGTGGTGGTGGACAGACGTACGACTGATCAGAGAAATGAAACGTGAGTCAGGCAGAGCAACAAGGACATGCAGCTGTGCAGGGACACCAGTGAACGGCTGTTGTGGGTTTTGCAGTAAAACTTTATTGATCTGAATTATTATCAACCATCTTGGTTGTTTGTAATAGTAAATTTTGGACGCTCCTGTTTATGCTACAGCTGACAGCTACTATTTTTGAATTTTTGTGTTCATTTATCTCTATTTATTGTGTTTTTGTTTCTGTTTTTTAAACCATCTAGTTTTATTGCATGAATGTTTTTTTTTTATTATAAAGTACTTTGTTCAATACTGATGTGTAAATTAATTTGACCTTGATGCACAGACATCCATTTCAACGTAATTTTAACCCCTCATAGTCAAAGTTAATTGTGACACAGTTACACACAAAGCTGCACATTGTAAAGCATTTACACATTAAAAAAAACTCCTATTGGTCATGTTAAAAATACTTAAAATAATATTTCTATGGATATGTCCTTAGATGAATCTCTGTCCATCCAAACATGTGAGTACAAACTTCAGGGTGAACTTACACTCATCTTGTTTTCTTTAAATAAGCCCTCATAGTAAACACCGTACTGAGTGACGACTGTAGCGCTGCCGTGCCGCTGGTCGTCCAGCCACTGCCCCATGTACTTCTCACCTCTGGGAAATACAAACCAGATCAGAGACTGAAAATAGCTTCCTGAAAATCTCTGCTTTCATCATAATAATTTTAAATAAGGGTTCGCTGAAATGGTTGAGATTATTAACGAGCCTTGAAGTTTATCTTTGTCAATCAGGAAAACATCATTCATGACATTAAAGTGGAAGTTCTGATTTTATATAATTGTTTTGCCTTTTTTTGTTTTGTTTTAATGATTTTTGATCTGATATTTGATATTTGGTCTGGACTTCAACATTTTCCAGTGTTTTCTCCAAACAGGAACGTGAGGATGAGCCATCGATCACACCTGGTGATGTCGTCGTAGACTCCGTATCCCGTCTTCTTGTCATGAACCCAGTGGCCGATGAAAACGCTGGAGGAAGGCCTGGCCAGTTTACCAGAGCTCAGCATCCCGTAACCGTGGCGCTGCCCATCGCAGAAACATCCCTCGTACACCTCACCGCTGGCGTACCTGGTACCGACCCACACAGACACAAACATACAGGACGTGCACACATCAATGATGCTCTAAACTCTGTCCACTCAGAGCGACACGCTCCACTGCTAATTTTACTGACTCGAGAGTGAAAACTGCACAACAGGAGCTGCTTTTATATTTGTGACTCGGTATGTGGCCTGGCAGCAGATTTAAGACATTTCTCTGGCTCCAAAATGACTTTACTGATGTAATCACAACTGGTACGGACAGTAAATGTGGAGGTCATTTGCCCCTTGTTCCCTATAAAGACGGTAAAAACAGCGTACTGACTTGTACTTGCCAAAACCATGGATCTTGCCCTCTCTCCACTGTCCCTGGTAGCTGTCTGGCTTGTTCAGCTCCTTGTTGAGAATTAAACCCTCTCCATAACTGGAAAGAAAAAAAATAAATAAAGAGAAAAGTTAAGGGAACTTCACACTATTGTGGTTGGCTTTTGAGATCAATACATATTGATAAAACACTATCTGAACAGTATAACTTATACAGACCCATCCTCCAATCCATTCTTAAAGTTTCCCTTGTACATCCGTCCATCTGGCCACTTCATGGTTCCTCTGAAAAGGAAAAGATTTATATTCATTTTTTAATCAGGGACAGTCTCATAATTACCCCCAGGAGACACTTAGCAGTGAAAAATGTTACTCTCAAAGCAGTAGTAAGTTGAAAGGTTTTCCTTGTTGTAGTTTCTGACTACATGTTAACTTTTGGTGACTCAAACTTCTGGGTGCTGTCTGATCCTGAATTTTTAAAAAAAGAACAACAAACAAGTATTTACACATGAGGACAAAGACTGAAGTGGCTTTAAGAAGGACTTTGACAAACTCCTCCAGGAGTCTCCTACAGGGGAGGATGAGTGATGTCACCTCCATGAATTTTAATTGCATTAGTCTAGCCAGCTTTCATGATCATGAAGTGAACTTCTACAAGGACTCACAGTCCTGTTTTCGAGATTCCTGCTCAAAAAAGACATACCTGGTTTTCTAATATGTGCATCTGCATGAGCTTTTGACACAAAAATGCAGATCATCAACAGGGCTGGTTCTTTTCAACTCTGTGCTAATTTGTGCTGCTCTTGGCA
>JAOWBL010001445.1:0-15344 GCA_028564865.1 Zenarchopterus dispar | reverse complement strand
AAACACTGGAAAAAATTAATGTCTTAGACTGACCCGCTCATAAGTCGAATGCACTTTTTGGGACCGATTTTCTGGGAGAAAAAACCTCGACTTACGAGCGAGTATATACGGTACCCTTCCCATTTGACGTCCTCTGATGTGGTCCAACAAAAGTTTAACCTCTGACATGTTTCAGTCTTCCATCATCAGCCCAGATGACTTCCCGTACTAAACAGGGTTCATATCTACCAACGCGAGGAACGCTCCAGATTACAAATAAAATCCTGAATTTTACCCTCCACTCAAAAACAACTTCAAGAATCCCAGACATAGAGGATGCAAACTGAACGGCGGGGCTTGACATAAAAGTTTCCGCCTCTCTCTAAACTATAGCTGAAGTTTCCAGAGTGACAGGTCGTACATGTAAACAGAGAGTTACAGTTACTTGAACCAGAACGGCACAAAAGCATGACTTATTCATCAGTTCGACAAAGCAGGCTGTGAATTGCAGTTACTTCTAAGACAAAACATAACAATGTGACTTGACATGTTGTTCAAGGTGTTTATGCTCCCAGAACATCACATGTCATAAGAAAGTAGGCCAAAGCAGGAGAACTTTACTTCTGATGAAAGTTACGGAAAGAAACCGTTTGTCCGTCTGTAACTGTAAAGAATAAAAGTCTTCGTATATAAAAACCAGCATGTCATGCAATCTTATAGTAAATGTAAGTAATCCCTTTAATGTTAAAAAAAAAAAAAATTAAAAACACAATCAACAACTAATAATCAGCAAATAGAAGCAGCACAGAGAAGATCATTAAGCCAACAGAACACATTAAAATACCATTTTAGAGTTTACACCAGAGAAGACAATCAGAAGCAATGACAGATGTCTCCTCGGGGTGCTTTAAAATGATGGCTCAATCTAATTGTTTTTAATTACGCAGCACATTTCTCCCACTATTCTCTTCTTTATAGGAACTGAACTGCCAAAACTAGAGAGTTTCTGTTTCTATCTGATAAAAAAAAACATACATGTAAAAGCATGAACAAATAATGTTTACAAGATTGTAAAAATGTTATCTGCAACACGCAAAAAAAAGAAGAAGAAAAGTTAGATAGCTAGACCCAGTCTTGGAAATATGAAAATGTGTTCAGCTAAAACATTTAAGTTAAAATATCAGCTTCAATCTCATTTCAAGAAATACTTGATTGTTTTTATAAAGGATTGTTGAGCTCCTACTGTCTTTGATTGATTGATACCTGCGGTCAGCTAATCAATCCATACCTGGGGTCTGCTAGTTGATCAATACCTCGGATCTACCGATCAATAGATGTCTGGGATCTGCTGATCGATCAATATCTGGGATCTGCTGATCGATAATGTCTGTAGTCTGCTAATCAACAGATACCTGGGGTCTACTAATCGATCAATACCTGGGATCTACTAATCGATCAATACCTAGGGTCAGCTAATCCATCGATACATGAGGTCTGCTCATCAATTGATACATGGGGTCTGCTAACTGATTGATACCTGGGGTCTGCTAACTGATTGATACCTGGGGTCTGCTAATCAATTGATACCTGGGGTCTGCTAACTGATTGATACCTGGGCTCTGCTAATCAATTGATACCTGGGCTCTGCTAATCAATTGATACCTGGGCTCTGCTAATCAATTGATACCTGGGGTCTACTAAATCGATCAATACCTAGGGTCAGCTAATCCATCGATACATGAGGTCTGCTCATCAATTGATACATGGGGTCTGCTAATCCATAAATACCTGGGGTCTGCTAATCAACTGATACCTTGGATCAGCTGATTGATAGATATCTAGCCTCTGCTAATCGATCGATACCCGGGGTCGGCTAATTGATTGATACCTGAAGTCTGCTAATCAAGTGATACTTGGGATCTGCTGATCGAGCAATATCTGGGATCTGCTGATCAATAGACACCTGGGTCCCCTAATCGATCGATACCTGTATTTGTTAATCAATTAATATTCGATAACAAGCCAATATCGTTGCTAAATTAATGACTTTTACATTCACCGTGAGGCATCAACATTTATTTCCAAACTAAATAACGTCTTAAGATAAAATGTTACAAAATAACGCTGACTCAGCAATCCCGCGAGACTCGAACCTGGAACCTCTGTCACGCCAGTTTCTCCTCCAGAGGAACAAAAAAAAACAAAAAAAAACCGTCACGCTCGGCATGAAGCTGAACAGGATTCTCAGGTCTGCCGTCTTCACATTTTCCACCTTTTTTTTTTTTTTTCCCCCAAGCCAGAGGTCTGTTTCTGGATCCACAGCGTTTCCAGCAGTTCGACTCTGCTAAATGTGCAGCCATCTTTCCTTTTTTTTCTTCTTCTTCTTCTTTTTTTTTTTTCCTTTTCCTGTTACAATGCTTGCCATACAGCAGAGCTCTTAAAATATCCCTGCTCTGTTTTCACAGAGTGCCAACACAACGCAGATCCAGAGCCAGTATTTCTACGAACCGTAGAGGCAATAAGCTGCTACAGTAAACACCAGAGTTCAACGGGTTCAACAGATTAGCAGCGATAAATCCGACTTCAAATGAGCGCGGATCTTTATCTCATATTTCATACTTGCCTTGGCGCCATTGGGTCCACTTGTCCCGGCCTCTCCGTCAATGCCTGGCTCGCCCTGACAGACGAATCAGGGAAATTTTATAGGCGCTTTTTACTCGAGACAGACAAGGAGAATATTCAGAAGATTTAGATAAAGATTTAAAAAAAACGGGCCGATACGTTTGACTGCGTGTTGGAAACACATTTAAAGCTTTTGTGAGGTTCAATTTTTTTATAGAGATGGAAACAGAAGGTGTTAAACTCACAGTCTGGCCGATCAAGCCCTGCTCCCCGAAGCCACCAGACGGACCGGCGGCGCCCTGTAAAGACAAGACTGAATATTTTTGTCTCAACGTATACAACATCTGACTTAAATACTGATTTGCATGCATTCTGAGTACAAAAACAAAACAAAAAACCCCCCCAACTCTTTAGTTAGTGCAATGATGGGAAGAAGGAAACACAAAACCAGGAACATGCTGCCAACTGACATGAGCATCAGCCGAACTCTAAAACATTCATTAGATAATAGTTTTTGGCTCAAAATGTAATAATTTGAGTGACACTTCTTGTGAAAATACTGAATCTAAATCTCAGCAGGAAGTGAGACCGATTTTTGTAACAATGACCCGTACGAATAGCTGCGAACACCCTACAAACACGTTTTGGACCATTTCCTATGGTGTTCTTAAGGCAGCCTTATAAGGTGGAAGTAAGGCGGAAGTAAGGTGGAATTACGTCATTTCTGCAGCATTCTTGGCACAGCGGATGACATCATCACCGCCACATCAGTCACAGTGGTCTCAACCATCACTCCGTTTGTGTTAAGTGATGGCCACACCCACCATCATCGCCATCGTCTCTCAAGGTCCTCCTCTGGCTGCTACAATCGTTAGATCTTCATCTTCTTCATCCTGCATCTGCAGCTGCAGAAGGTGCAGCTGTGGTCTTGTTGGCACCATTGCTAGCAGATGTGATGATCAAGACGCGGATTCTTGGAGATACTGGACAGCCGCCACTTATACAGCCTGACAAAATGGGCTGGAAGCCCTAGGATCTTCCTACCAACAACTTGAGATTGCTGTGAGTTGCTCATAGGGGTCCCGAATGACCACCTTAAGGCAACAGTTTTCGTAAGATGGTCGTAAGTATACCGTAGGTGGTTCTGATACACCTTTAGGGAGATCATTAAAACGGTAAGGCTAGCATGCGGCAAAAAACAACAACAAAAAACTCCTTTTCTCAAGAATGCCTCAAGTTGCTCTTGTGAATTGAATGGTAGCCATACCAACTTCCTAAAACAGCTGTAGGAAACTATGCCCCCTCCACAAATGTCTTCAAACTCCAGATGTTTGTAGGAACTGGGAGATTCGTTCGAACCCCATCGTTTATAAGATACCTTTGTACCCTCAGCTTTAAGAGTTATATTAACGTATTGTTGCCTCTACCTTCTCACCAGGTTCACCAGGTGGTCCTCTTTCTCCAGTTTTCCCTGGAAACCCCTGCAGGAAACAAAGTGACAGCCTTGATTATTGTGTGCACGTGTAAAACCCACTAGGAGTTCCTCCTCTGGTGGCGTGATGGACTCACCGTCAACCCCATATCCCCCAAGGGCCCGATCCATCCTGGTGGTCCTGGCGGTCCCTGCAGGCACATCGATAAAAAACGTTAAGAGAATTTTTTTTTCATCTTAGATAAACAACTCTGAAAGAAAATGAGACAAGATGATCTAATAGGCTAAAAACCTTCTAAACAATAGATGGAAAAAAAAAATTTTAAATCGGGGGGGTGTAAATCAGCGTCACTACTTCGCTGCTCGTATGTCAGTGTCTTGGACAGCAGCAGGAGAAAGAGGATTAAGCCGTTTGCGTTTTTCTTTCTTTTTTTTTTTTTAATAGGATGAATTTCTTAGAAGAGCTGAATAAAAAAAAAAAAGTGTCAGAAGGGGATTTATGTACGAGCAAAAAGAGGAAGCGTTGTAGTCCTCTCCAGGAACCAGATACTAAACTTCAGCTGAGCTACAGTTTAAGGAAACAAACGGTAGCCGAAGGTTAAGTCCCGGATCAGCTTTAAACTCATCTACATGAACGATAAAACTCACTGGCTCTCCTGTAATTCCTTTGGCTCCTGGAGGTCCCGAGGGCCCCTGAACACCCTGAAAATAACACAACGGTCACGATCAATACTGAAACGGTCTCCCCAAAGTCTGTCCACCCTGAACTAAGATATAACTCTGTTCGGGCCCCGAACACTTACTGAAAAGCCCTTCGGCCCGACTTCACCCGGCTCACCGAGCTTTCCCTGCAGAACGACGACACAAACCAGACAAAACACTTGCTTTTTAAGAGTCTGCTGCTTTCCTGCATTTATTTAAACATAAACTACTGCATTATTTATCTACTTTACCTGCAAATGCCTGTCTTATTGTTAAATAGTTCAAATATGACCAATTCATGGTATATTTAATTAAAAAAAAAAAAAAAAAGCAAGTTAAAAGTAACAGTTTTATAACATGTTTAAAACCAAAGTACTCCCTCTGGAACTTTAGGAACTTTATAAATGAACAAATGAAGCCGGGCTGGTTTTGAACTAATGATGTCATTACAGTTCGCAGAGGAAAGTGAAGGACTTTCCTCACCATCTCCCCAGGAAGGCCCAATTTTCCTGCCGGACCGTCAGAGCCCTGCGAAGAAAAACCATCAGGAAAATGAGCTTTCTGAAACCCCGCTTGATTAAATCCACCCGGCTCCCGTGCGCTACCAGCCACCATTAAACATCTGAAATGTGCTTGATTGGAGATTCTGCTGAATATTCTGTAGATGTTAGAAATAGCTCATCTTTCCAGTCGTTATTTGCTAATCTTTGTTTTGTTTTTGTTTTTTTTAGCTGTGAAATAACACCATAACATCTTGAGGTGGTTAGCGGTTGTCACCCACGTGCTCACCTTCACCCCTGCAGACCCTTCCTCCCCCACAGCGCCGTCAGGACCTCTTGGACCCTGTGAAATAAATAATAATTGTTGCTGATTACTTCTGGTCTGACAGTGATTCTGGTTTTATTGTGCACGTGGCTTTATCTTGGAGACTTTGCCCTCACTTCTCCAATGGAGAAACCGTCAACATATTGGTGCAGTTACTAAAGAATCCTGTATCTGATTCCTCTCTTGGCCCATAAAATTAAACCAACGAAGTAAGCGGGTGTTTGCGAGTACCTTCAATAAAACGTGCACTCTTTTGGTGCAGAAATGAAGTTCATCACTTCATGGTTACAGGGGGGTTAAAGCATCGTGTTTGACACTTACCATCCTGCCTTTAGGCCCTCTGATGCCAGGAGATCCCCGTGAACCTGGAGGCCCCTGCAGGGATGTGAAGACATGGTCTTTCAAGTTTGACTGCACCAAGTTTACTTATCCTTACTAATAGCTCAACTTTAAATACGCAGAGAGGACAAAGTTGACATAGAATATAATATTACGTCTAACTAAACATTTAAAAAGTGATTGTTGGTCCCTTTTTACAGCTCAATAACTTAGTTTTTTTTTTTGGCAAAATGAGCTTTCTTCTGATGAAGACCCTGCAAGTCAGTGCAGACTCTGGTTCACCTTCATCTGGGGTGATGTTGAACTTACTGGGACTCCTTGAGGTCCAGGTGATCCTGCCTCACCTGGTATTCCAGCGTGACCCTGACGGAGACAACACGATGCAAGTTATATCTGTGCGATCCACCAAAAAACAATCGAGAAAAAAAACCCAACAACTCTCAGATGTTTGAGGAAGAGAAATAATGAACTTGGTGACCTGATGTCAAAAATCAATATTTCTATCCCTTACAAGTGTAGAACTGAAAGCCCCCTGGTCCGAGAGATGGGGTCCAGACTTACTCCTTACCATCGGCCCCTGTTCACCTGGCGGTCCAGGGGCTCCAGTTTTCCCTCGATCCCCCTGAGAAACCAAAGTCCTCATTAGTGCAACACAAACTGGCCGTTTCCAGCACATATTCCACATTTAATTGACAATAATTTGATAATAACTACTCACAATCCCGTCAAACTGAGACTACGAACCTTTTCTCCGGTGATGCCCATCTCTCCCATTGGCCCCATGAAACCAGGCAGCCCCTACAGGAGAGAACATGCCATCTCTTATTTTTATTTATTTATTTATGTTTTTTTTTTTTTTTAAATTAACTTGTATTTCTTATATTCTGCGGCTCCTTGGGGCATCTCCAAAGAAACAGACACCCGCTGAGCATCAAACAGACTGAGGGAGAAAAGCCTTTACCCTCTCGCCAAGCCTCCCGACCTCGCCAGTTATCCCCGTCTCGCCCTGCAGCAGAAGCAGCCAAATTAGCATTTCACAAACCTATTCATGCCTTTCGTTTTTAGTTCGGCTCAGATGAAACAGGCTCACAAACCCAGTTCCCCTGTGGTAGAAGAAAATTAACATCTAATTTGCACATATTCAGATGATACATCATCATACAGGAAGACGCGGAGTGGGAGGAGAGGGGTTCAGAGGTGAATGTGCTGCTGTTAAGACTGACCTTGGGTCCGTCTGAGCCCGTCAACCCAGCGAATCCCTGCCTCCCAGGCCTGCCCTGAACAGAAAGCAGAAGTGATGGACAGAAGTGTGCACAGACCGAACGAACTCCTTTAGTCTGAGGTGTGAGTCCTCAAGAGTCACAAAAAAAAAAAAAAAAAACCCGCCAGCTGACGCCAAAACAAAAACACTACTTTTGAAAAGTTAATGATCCAGAAAACAAAGAGCTATTTCCAGCATCAAAGGGTTTCTTATCACACAGAAAACTCTCTGGGTCATTTGTGTTTGTTCTCAGTAATCACTTGTGGCTTCTGGGGAGACTGAAGTCAACCCTCTGCAGATACAGAGCTGCATCAGAAGAGTTTCCTCTGTTGTTTAGCCTGAAACAAATCCTGACAAACACGTCTTCGCTCTGAGACACATATGAGGAACCGATCCAGAGCTGAGTTGGGGATCCCAACGTGTTCCCTGGCTGGTTCGTCTAACATCTTCTCTGGGGTGTCCTCCCAGTGGGACATACCCAGAAAACCTCACCAGATGTTGAGCCACCTCATCTGGTATTTTTAATTCTTCAAAAATGTCCTTCAGTATTTTGGTTTTGACATTTTGAATTGTTTTTGTTTGTGATTCCTTTTTTTTTTTTTTTTTAAGGAAGAAAACACTCCAGCAATTTGCTGACCATTGTTGGTAATGTGTGCACACGCCGTCCAACGGGAAGTCTTTCATAATACCTGCAGAACAATAGAGAGACGAGCGAGCCAAAGGACTCGGCAAACCTAACTGCTCACCCAGAGCTAAGTTTAGCCGGGGACACATCTGTGCTGCGTGAGGCGAGCTTTTGTCCGAGGATCCTAACCGCCCCCTTGGGTTTTCTAACTGGCCTCCAGTTGGTTTTACTCATCTGATCAGCACTCACCTCGGCTCCAGTGGGTCCAGGTAGGCCCGTGGGTCCTTCATCACCCTGACAAAAACAAAAACAAAAACAAAAAGAAATTGTTCAAGCTGGAAGGGAAAACTGACTTCTGGTTTTATTCTTTGTTCAAAATATGAAAGATTAACGTTCCCACCTTGAGTCCAGGGGTTCCAGCTGGACCTGGAAAACCTCTCAGCCCCTGTTTTCCCTGTCAGGCGACACAGCGACGGTGAAAACCCATTTTCCTTGGAGTAGGAATGAGTTTATAGTCACTTTACTAACCTTAGGTCCCTCAAGGCCATTGTATCCAGGTGGGCCAATGTCACCTGGGAAGCCCTGTGTGGACAGGAAAACGATCCACTCAGTTTTGTACTGTAAAAATACTCTGAGACTTTTATTTCTTTTAAAAAGGACTTATCATACGATATAATAATCTCACCTCTGGACCAGGAGGACCCGGTTTACCGAAAGGGCCCTTTTCGCCAGGTTGGCCCTAAAAAAAGAAAAAAGTCCAATTTAAAATAAATAAATAAATAAGCAGACTCCTACATGTTTTATAGAAGCAGTATTAGTTTGTAAATCGCTACGAAAATCCACGACAAGAAAGCTGCCTCACAGCTCTGCAGCTCACTTCAATTAAGGCCATAAGAGGAAAACGTTTTCACCGTTATTTAACCTGCAGGAGTCTCGTACCAGGTGGGAGGACAATTAGCACACTTTATTTAGTTATTTAGCACACTTTTGATCACAGCAGTAAAGGGGTTTTTGTGATTTGTTGTTTTAGGGTTCTGTTAATGCCTCATTACACCTGAATTCTCGAATGCATTTTTGAAGTCTTACGATTGGGTTTCATGAGATTTTTTATTTTTTTATTTTTTTTAAATACAGAAAAAATTTCTGTTACGTGGGAATTACCTGTGGCCCCGGTTTTCCACGAGGACCTGGCAACCCAGGTGAGCCGCGGCTGCCCTGAAACACAGAAGACAACTGAAGTCAACAAGAGTATTTAACCGAAGATCAGGCATCTAACAAGATTCTTCTCCGTCCTACAAACCGTCAGGGAGGCTTTTTAAAAAAAGTGTAAAACTTTGTGCAGGGTTCTTTTCTTTTTTTGACCTTGTACGGTCCATATCTCTGTTGGAAATAAACAACCTTTACCTCGCTATTCTACCTCACCCCAACTCCACGTTTCAAGATGAAAAAGTTATACGATGGACTGAACAGTTAACACTCACTATCCTGCGAACATTAATGGTGTTAACTCACAAATTGTGTTAATCTAAAAATTAATTTTCATGGATAATCACGTCCCATCATGTGTATCCATACCTTATCTCCTTGGTAACCAGCCTCCCCCTGCTCTCCTGGCAACCCAACGTCACCCTGTAATAAAACAAAGGTTTAAAATGATAAAGCAAATAGTCGGCCAACAACTCTTGTAAAATAAGTAAAATATATAAATATGTGTAAAATATAGTTAAAAAGTTTGTAATTTGAAAAGGACATATGCAGGTCACCTTGTCACCTTTCAGACCTGCTTCTCCTGGGTTTCCAGGTACTCCCTTGGAGACAAGACAAAACGAAACAAAAAGCAGGCTTGAATAATAAAGAGAGATTTGCTGGGAAACTTTGTGTTTTTGTACTTTGTAGGAGCGCAGCGTTTCGATTTGACAGGGAATCACTGATCAATCAAAACAAACCTTTAGTGAATAAAGAACTTGGGTTTTTGATACCTATGAAGCATGATTATTAAAAGATTCAAGGGATCTGGGGAGATCTCAGTCTGTGAAGGTCACGACCCTGAGCCAGCCTTGCATGTACGTATAATCTGAGGTTTCTTCATGAAGCACCTTTGGAAACCATAATCTCTCAAAACCATCTGACCTTCTAAGGTTCAGGCTGATTTAGATGAAAAAAAAAGGTGTCTCAGTACTGAACAGGTGACTTCTAACTTAATAAAAAGAGAGAAACATGGTGAGAAAAATGCTTCTATCTCTTAATGTGAGGGAGGTTTATTTCACCTCCCTCCTGATGTCGGATGAGTTTCAGTTATTATTACATTTTCATTTTTTCCCCCCCAGATATTGGGATTTTACATCAAATTGGTGTCAGAAGTAGACTAGCAGTGATCTGGTTGATTTACCTTGAGTCCTGGTGGTCCTGGTGAGCCCATGATGCCAACGGGGCCCATATCTCCCTGCAGATGGCACAAATACCCGTTATACATCTAAAACTACTGGATCTGTATATGTTCAAGAGGTAAAAATAAAGCAAAATAGTCAAAAAAATTTTTAAAAAGGCAACACAGTTGGACATTGTCACGAAAGGAGATGGTGCTTCACATCTGAGAGACATGGCAGAGGCAAACTTTTTAAAATAACACTTCGGAAATGTTTTGTTTCGAGCAACTTTCCACGATGAAAAAAAAAGGAGAATTTAAAAGACAAAAACGGTGGATAAAACCACGAGATATAAACAATCTGAATGAGTCATAAGGGACAGAAAAAACAAACAAAAACACTCACGATGAGACCGGTGACTCCACGTGGTCCAGGAGCTCCCAGCTCACCCTGAATGAGAGGAAGAGGAGAAGCAATGAGAGGTGAAGATACATCACAGTCAGGTAGGAGAACACCACTCCCAGGATGGGACTCTATTGATGGACTACACTTTACATCCATTTTTTTCCTCCTCAGTTTTGCAAACCAAATGAGTAACTTGGCACACAGAGTGGCTTGTTGTCCAAGCAACGTCCCTGCATCTTCTCCGAGCACGACGAGGCCTTCCCGTCACCTCCGTCGCACGAAAACAGACGGATCCATCCAAATATGGGACTTCCTCTCTTCGTGTCTCGGAGGAGAGGAAACGAGGCCTGGAGGAGACTCGAGGAGGTCGGACAATCTCGGCCGAACGCTGACCTCGTCCATCGCAAGAAGAGCAAGGGTCAAAACGGGGGAAGGAGGATCGGTGGGTGAAAGTGCTGCTGCTGTCCTCGTATCCGTGTGAATTATGACGGGTCGGCGATGGAATGGCGGCGAGGGTTTACTTCACAGTCAGTCTCGGGTGAGGGATAAAACTGTTGTAAACCGCAGCCATCATTTTGCCTGCTTCTGTTTTTTTTTTTTTTTAACAGCGCTGCTTTTCTGTATTAAATGTGCAAAATAATAATGGATGCGAGCCGTGTTCAAATCTGACAAGAGGAGGTGGTAATGATGCTAAAATTGTGCAGACGTCGACTTGGTCTCACTTACTGGGTTCCCATCAGGGCCGGGGGGTCCCCTCTCTCCGAAGTCACCAGGAAACCCCTGAAGGGCACAAAGAAACAGGATGGTCACGTGATCGGACCAAGTCAACTCAGATCATGTTCACTCCCCTGGATATCACAAGGGGTTTTTTTTGTTTTGCGAAACACAAGAGATCAACAGTGTGTTTCCTAAAACAGAAGTTTGCAGAGCAAATCCCATCAAATGAACTCCCAGATCTTTCATTCCTGGGAGACTGGCAGGAAATTCCACGCCTGAGTGTTTCCAAGTAACGAGTGTGTGTGTGTGCATGTGCACGTGATGGCATGGGAGTAGTCAGCAGCCCATGAACCAAACCCCCAGGACTTGCCTAAATGGCTGAATAAAGCTACTTGGCCCAGAAACTGCTGACTGTGCGTTTTTGTTTTTTTTTTTTAACTCCATTATCGAGGCAGAACAAGAGGTGTGATGCAGCCGCGAGGCCACGCGCTTATCGTGCGCTCGTCAGCACGCCAAGGTCAACCCACGACCCGCCGCGCGTCAACAATTCAACACTCGCCCACGAAAGACGAGTTAGAGGCGGCTGACAGATCCCCGTCATCCTCCGTTTTGCAGACAGACCGGAGAAGATTCAGCGGAAAAGCTCGGGAGATGCCACAGACAGGAGAGTTTTACATGGCGAACCGCTTCCTTACAATGCTGCACGAATGCGCTTAAAGCAAATGTGGAAAAAGTTTACTTCATCTCCAAAAACATCACTAACTCATTCGGCTTGGAACAAGTTTTTTCGTCTCATATTTTGACATCCACTTTCTCTGCGTCTGGAGAAAGACTCTTTTTACTTTAAGATCCAAGCAACCAAGGTTTCCCTCACTCTGTGCAAAAATAAATAAATAAATACCATGAGATAAATAGCGTCTTTTTGGCTGACAAAAAAAGTCAGTTCATAATTTACTGTTGGTGTCTTGTAAAAAAAAAAAAAAATTTGAAATTTGTCGTGTTGATGAGAAAAACATCCCAACTCTTTCGCTCTTTTACTGCTGAGTCAGCGCAGGCGGTGCAGCTGACCTCACCGTTCACCACAGAGGAAGAAAAAAAAACTGCTTGCTCATGACTTGGCTTCGAAACTCGCACTTTTGGACCATATCATTGCATAACGGCGTTTAAATATCGCGTACAAGCAGACTGAGGAAATGGGAAATGTTCCCATTTACGCGGCGATTATGTGTTCGATCTGTGTTTTTCTGTGTCAGTTTGGAAAGACGGGAAACGTACTTCCAGGCGCCAACGATGGTAGACTTCCCTCCTCTGAGGGTAAAGCTTCCAGAGGGCCAAAACCACAACTGACACATCCTATTAACGTATCCTTTTAATTCATAACGCAGCACAAAGTTCCCAAATCAGTGCCAGCAGGAGAAAAGCTCCTGATTTTTTTTTTTTAAAAAAAGGAAAGTTGCATATTCAGGGTGCAGAAGGGAAATCCGCTGAATCCGTTTCATTCAGAAACTTTTGGCCAAACCTTTTCGAGAACGAGTCGGCTACGGGTCACAATCACTCTCACGAGGTTGCTTTTTTTTTTCTTTTTTTAAACAAAAAAAGTATGTTGAGAGAAAACTTTACCGGCCTACCCATCTTGCCCTTCTTCCCACGAACGCCGGGAATTCCCTGGAAACAGAGGCGGGAGAGAAAAAGCTGAACCAACAGTTTCAAATCTGTGTGAACTTTAAGTGTGAAAACTGATTTTTTTTTTTTTTAAAAAAACCCAAAATAATCTCTATTTGAGCTTCAGCTTCACCAGATTAACCCAAACGTGGTCAGAAAGTAAAGCGAATATTTAAACATTTTGCATTTCTATGACAACTCGACAAAACAACTGATGAAAATCACCAAGTACATCTGTTTGACTCCAGATGTGAAACCGCTTTTGTCGCCTAAATCAAAATCAGTCGCCTTTAGGATGAAAAAACCTGCTAATTATCTCCTGAGGCTTTTGTTTTGATCCACTGCCTCTAAGGTTCATGGGAGTTTGAATTACGGCTGTGTTTAAGTAAATTTAGATCCATCTTCCACACTTTACCATTATCCGGGGGAGTATACGAGTTGCGGTGCCGAGCTCGGCCCAACAAAAGGTCTATAAACTTCAAGTTTAAAGCATCGGCTGATACGGCCAAATGTCCCTGAAGGGATCTCATTTATTTTTTTTCATTTCATCATTTTAGCTCGTCACAATGCAGCCGATACTCACTCTCTCCCCGTCAGGACCGGGAACGCCAAACAGCCCAGAGACGCCAATGTGACCCTAGGAAGATTAATAAAAACGTGGAGAGGAGAAACCAATAAGCCACAATGTGACTGAGGATATTGTCCACTAACAAAAAAAAAACCCGTCACTAAATAGCTCTGATGGGTTGGGTAGGGTGGTCTCGAAGAGCCAAGCCTTGAAGCAAGTGTATATGCCCATGGACTGCATGGTGCTGGCTTCCACGATGTAGTCCAAGGGCACATACCCTCGCATCAGGGATCTCTGAAGATCTCTGTGCAAGAAAAAAAAAAACAAAAAAACAAAAAAACCTGCCCAGCAGCAGAAAATAACAGAAATAACAACGCTTTACAGTTACCCTCTCCTGAAACAGAGCTTTATGATGTTTGACCTCAGACACTTTACATAGCAACAGGACAATCTGTCATTATCACCGAGGAGCCGCGGGGCAGATGAGCGGTGTTTTTATGACACTTGGCCGTTTTTCGGGTGCCCGCTCTGGTTAGGGAGGAATTTCACAGCTCGTTTCAGAAAAAGAGAAAGTTCAACTGTGTTATTATGCAGAGAAGAAACATCCTCCTCTCCTCTGTGGCTGCCAGAGAAAGTTGAGCGAGAGTGCACGACAGGAATATAAAATGGAGCCCGACGGAGGAAAAAAAAAAAAAGTATGCGAGATATACAGTATTCACTCATTTACGACAACAGCTAAATAATAAAGATTGCTAATGCCTACTTACCCTAACTCCTTTTGGCCCCGTTCTTCCTACAGGCCCTGGTAACCCCTGAAATAAAAGACAATAAAGCATCAGTAGCAGAAATTCATTTGTTGTGTCTTATCTAAACTCAGGGGGAGAAAAAAAAAAGAAAAGAAAAGAAAGAAAACAATATTTGGTAATAAGCAAAAACTGATTGTTGTACCCTTTTCAAAAATTCTGAATAGCACCGTGGCTGACATTTAAACAGTTAATACTTCACCAGCATTCACAACAGTTTCTCAGAGACAGCTAATCCAGCAGGGCTAGACAACCTTTCCTTTGCAAAGATCAACCCTCGGCTGAGGAGCTCCTCCACAGCAAAGTGCAGCGTCTTGACACCAGACACGCAGCCCGAGTGATTCACGACCTACAAATGGTAGGGGGTGCTAAAACCCAATCCATCACACATCACCAGGAGTCCGTGGGGATCGGAGTTGTGACATAGTAAATGTGCTAAAGCAGCGAGGGGCTGGGATTTGACCTCATCTCAGACATTCGGGGACTGAGACCAAGTTAAAAGTGTGTCCTTCTGTTTCCAGGGTTTTTAAATTTTTTTGTATAAAGCCACTCATGCTGCCCGGCTTTACATCTTCACATTACTAAGACAGGGGATTAAGTAGTGAGGAAGCTCATTTGTACATGGGGGAAATGTAAAATTACTTTGACTCCTTTTTCTTTTGTTTATTGGAGTGTTAGCAGGGAAAAGTTGACATTTTTAGCTCCCCAACAAGACCAGAAACTTCCATCGCTTAACTGAACAACAGGTGATAGTCATATCACCTTCTTCAACTGCTGGAAAACCTTTATTTGGGCTTACAAATCACCTTATTTCTCCTCATTAACGTTTAGCAAATTAGCAGGGCGCGTCTATTTAAGACCTAATTATGGAAGTTGTTCAATGTTAGGTTTTAAAACAAGGTGTTAAAAATGCGTAACAAACCCGAATTTAGAAAAAAAAAAAAAAGAAATCGGCCTCTATTCGATTGTTAAATACATAAATGATCGCGCTTGTCCATGCAGCTTATTGCTAATTTATATGTACACTCAACGAAATTC
>JAOWBL010001443.1:0-15348 GCA_028564865.1 Zenarchopterus dispar | reverse complement strand
TATACACATATGTATATATATATACATGTGTATATATATATATATACATATATGTATATATATATATACACATATATGTGTATATATATATATACATATATGTGTATATATATACATATATGTGTATATATATATATATATATACATATATGTGTGTATATATATATATATATATATATACATATATGTGTATATATATACATATATGTATATGTGTGTATATATAAATATATATATATATACACACACATACATGTGATTGTATATATGTGTTTATAGTCTTTAACAAAACAAGCTGACACACTTCATGACTTTAGGTTTTGACATACTCCATAATCAATAGAAACTTATATAATATAAAAAATATAAAAAAGTAAAACCCAGAATGAATTCAACAATACATTTTTATTGTAGCTTTCACATTTTCCACCTTCTCCATACCTCTCAAGAAAGGCTTTAATGTACAAAAAACAAAAAAAGACATTCGATGAACGGCCTCTGAACATTCATCGGTATATAAGGATTAAGTCGCCAGATGGAACAGCTGTTGCATCAATGTCTTTACAGATGCAATATGTAAATAATTAGCTTTGACATTCCCTGTAATCTACACATCAAGTGAATATCTAAGTAAAAAAGAAAATGCACTTTTACAGCCAGTTATCTGTTCATTAGGCACACCTGGCTAAAATGAAGGAGTCTGCAGCGACCCGCTGCTGTTGAGCCACTTCTGAATGATCAATTTTACAACTCTCCTTCCAGCAGAAATTACTGCATTACTCTTTTCTTTAAAGAGAATTCATTTCGTCTGGGTGCACCCAATAAACTCCTTTAAAAGTGTATTTTCAGTACATTTGTCTTGACACTTGAGCTCAGCATTAGGCACGTTTTTAGTGGTAGACTGAAGTTTCATCGGGGGCTACTGGGACTCGCGGCCGAGTCCGTCACTTGTGAAATTTCTTGCTGGAGTCTTTTGCGTGATCCAGCAGGAGTTGGCACGGCGTGAACTGGTTCCCGTAGACGGTCTCGTACTTCCTCATCTTCTCCACCAGCTTGTCGGCGCCAAAGCTGTCCACGAACCGGAACGGTCCTAGCGTCCAAAAAAAAAAAAAAAAAAAATCAGGTTGTGGCGTTAGAAATACCAGCGAGACAAACTACATATGTGAATGACAGGAATGTTGGGAAAAAAGCCATGTATGAGGAGATAAAGTCAAATAAAATTAAAAAATTATGTATGTAGAAGGTTCTAACATTGCTCAGGATCAATCAAATATATCTGATTAGCAGCAGATTCGTTTTCCCACAGCGGTTCTGCAGTTTCAGTTGGGTTTTGTTGAATAATTTTTTTTGTCTGTGTATATTTTAATGGTTAGTACCATGATTTGGTAAAACCTTTATCATAAAGGTAATAACGGTAGAATTTAATACATCATGTGTTGTACTTGACTCTTTTTGCATTAGTTTAATTTTTAACCTGGTGAATTTTTAAATATGCTACGATAACTTTGGAGTACACAAAGATGCTTTTTCCCCCCACATAAGACTGATCTGTAAAAATAAGAGTAATTTAACCCATTTTTGCATCACAAGAACTGAAAATATCTCCTGTTTTTGTTTTTTTTTGTTACTTCAGTTCCTTTTACTTGAAATGGGAAAAATAAAAACCGTTGCCGTGGGCTCAAACAGCAGCGCCACGTTAGCGCTTGACGAGTGGCGTTTGTCAGAACAGCCAATCAAATTCATCCACGCTCGCTGCACAAATCAGCTGAGAGCTTTGAAAGTGGCTGACACTGGCCGTGAAGCATTAGGAGACACTTCCGGATGGCGGCGCCCAGGAGCGTGCACGTGTGAGCCCACGGTTCAGGCTGTGATCTTTCCGCTGAGACGGAGCGGCTCGTGAAGCGGGCTGAACTGACCTCCGAGGCAGGGAGGGAATCCCAGCCCAAACACCGCCCCGATGTCTCCTTCCAGCGGGCTGTTCAAGATGCCCTCCTGCAAACACAGAACCGCCTCGTTGACGAACCGGGACACCAGCCGGTACTGGACATCAGAGTCCGATGAACTGTTGAAAGTATGAACACAGACACGGTCAGCACTAGTGGCGGAACTGGAGATATAAAAAGTGTAATTTTTATAACAAAAGTTCACCATCTCATGAGTCAGATTAACTTGACGCCAAACCTCCAGTTTTAGAGACCCAAATATTTAAGTTTAATATTTAAGACTTACTGATGTTATGGCATGTTAATTGTGCTGCTTACGTGCAACTTGGTCAAAGAAAACATTAAATCTGAGCGAAGCGCTCGGCTGGTTTGTTTATTTCTTAGCGTTGACTTACACAGCAGGGTTTGGCGTCATCTTGAACTTCTCAAGAATGTCTCCAATTTCCGGGTTGACATCTCTGGATTTGCTTCCTTGCTGGTAGATGTAGCAGCCCTTTCCTGATTTACGACCTTAACAGTTAAAAAAAAAAAAAAGAACCAATTTTAGCTCCATGACTTGTATTGATATAAATCAGAACGTAGCTCCACAGTTCCCCTGAAACACCACCGTCTGTACCTTTAAATCCCTGATTCACCATGGTCTTCAAAACCTCCACATTTCCACCTCCGAAGCGGGAACCGAAAGCTTTGCCGAGGTCCTCCGCCACATGGGCCGCGACATCGATGCCGACCTCGTCGGCCAGCGTGGCTGCGCCCACGGGGAACCCAAAACTTGTGGTGAGTGCATCCAACTTCTTGGGGTTAACCCCTTCCTGTACGTGTTCAACGACACATCAGCGATCCCGACGCCGTCCGTCTCACATCCCTCTCCGTATCTCACTTTACCACGACTACGTTTATGAAATACAGTATTTACAACAACGGGGGCGACCGAGGTCACAGCTGGATTTCAAAACATCACGAACCTGGAGTACTCGTACCGCTTCGGCCAACATGGGAGCCAGACACCTGGTCGTGTAGAAGCCAGGTCCGTCCTACAAACAGTCATATTTCTATTAACGTGCACTACAATCATTAAGATACATCATCATGACTTTTGTCCTCAAAGCTTAAGCAGAATTGTCTTAAACCTCTACACAACCTTGCAGATGCTCATTTGTCTTTTTTTTATTACATTAAAGATGAGATGAGGCAGAAGGAATCGGAGAAGGCAGTAAATCTCACCCCGACGACGATGATGACCTTGCCCTGCTTCAGGCCCACGGCCACCGCCGAGGCGGTAGTGTCCTTCGAAGTCTTGTCGGTGGTAATGATCTCCAGGAGCTGCATCTTGTCCACCGGGGAGAAGTAGTGCATGCCAATCACCTATGGACCAAGACGGAGAAATCAGCGTGGTTTCGTCTCCGTGAGAAGCAAACGTGACTTTAAAACGGGCAAGAATCCCCGAGTTTCAACCTTGTCTGGTCTTTTGCTGGCAGCAGCAATGTCCTTGATGGGCAGAGCAGACGTGTTGGTGGCAAATATGCAGTGAGGGGAGACGACCTGCAGACGGGCGACCGACACATTTAGTCCAAGAAATGTAAAGAATTAAAGTGAAATAAAGCCAGATTTAAGTCCCACTTACAGCCTCCACCTCCTTCAGAACTTTGTGCTTGATGCTGATGTCTTCAAACACGGCTTCAATTACGATGTCGACCTTCTCAAAGCCCTTGTAGTCCAGCTGCCCGTTCAGGTTGGACAGTATGGAGTCTCTCTCAAACGATGTGATGCTCTTCTTTTTGGTCTTGTCGTTGAGTCTACATCAAAAGAAAAGTCCAGGTAGCAACACAAGCAACTACTTTCAAATATCAGCTGGTTTCAAAGATCAAAGTTGCTTTGTATCGGCAATCAGCGTTAATCCACCCACCCTTTGTAAACCTGCTGCTCTCCTCTGGCTAGTCCCTCCACAGTGGTGTCCTTGAGGATCGTCTCCACACCTTTGTCTACAGTCACCTGGGCGATACCTGCTCCCATCAGACCTGCTCCCAAGATGGCAAGAGACCTGAAAACAAAACAGGAGAGACGGACCAGTCCGACGCAGCTCCGTCTCTGGATTTACCTGTGATCAGCTGGGAGACGCAGGTGGAGGAGGGGGCAGCTACCCCACGTTCCTAAAACACTCACTTCACTTCTCGCTGTGGAGTTCCAAAGCGGTTCTTCTTGCACGCCACTTGTCCGTGGTACAGACCGATCAGAGCCGCTGATTCTGAGGTTTTTGCCAACTGACCAAAATTCTGTGATTTAAAAAACAAACAAACAAAAAAAAAAAAAATCAGAAAAAGTGTTCAGTTTTCCAGCGTAGATCCCAACTGTCCCAATTTTGGAAGGAAATAAACTCTAACCGAGACGGGGGATGCAAACTTCATTAATCATTCATTCACTGATAACCACTGATTTTTCCTGTTTCAATAGGATCTATGAGAATAAAAGCTAAATATAGTTTATACAAATGAATATGAATACAAATGTATAGTTTACTGCAGCATCAGGGACGGCACAGACAACAGCATCTATGTAGTAACAAAATAAATTCTTAAAATATGTAGGTTGCTTTAACATGAAATAAATTGTGCATTTGCTCAACGGTCACATGTAAAACACGAGCAACTTAACCGAAGACATTCTGAATAGAAATGATTATTTCTTATCAAAATTTTCTTAATCATGCTGCATCTTCTTAGTAGCACCTTCCACTGTCATATCATGACCTAAGTTTTTTTTCCATTACATTTTTTCACTAAAAGAATGTGGTTGCTGCTCCCGCTGTGGAGTGGATGATCACTCAGAGGCGAAATCCTTCTCTAGTGACACATATATGATTAAATAGTCTTATAATACAACTACATCACATTAATGAAACCAAGAACAGCTGGAAACTAGATTTGATGACTTCAGGTTGACTGACTACGTCACATCCAGCGCTGCTGAAGTCGTGCAAATACACAAAAAGTGTTAAACTGGATTATCGACACGTCTGAAAAAAAAAAAAAACACCTTGTGGAAGCGTAAAAAAGTTGATGCAATATTTAGCACTTTTTTTCAAATTTGAGGTGTTTCTATTACAGATTTTTCTTTGCAGTATTTAGGATTTGCTTAAATCTAGGGGTGATCACGAGTAAGTCTAAGCTATTCAGGTGGTGACTTAGTGATTTGAGCATTTGTCCTTAAACGTAGCATCATGTAACGTACGTTTAGCTTCTTTGTAATAGTTTGAAATGGTCCCACAGGCTACACTTCATCTTGACCGCGTCATTCAAGTGAGCTGGGCTTCTTCTTCTTCTTATGGCCTTGGCACTAGAATTTCGTGTTGCGTTTCGGCCCAACTACTACTACTAGTACTAGTGATTAGTTATTAACTGATATTTAACTGAGCAACTTCTTATCGACATTTAATCGATAGATGATTAATTGTTTACGTCCCTACCTGAGACTCTGCCAAGTATCCCGAAACAGGCCCTTGTTCAACTCCAGTTTTCACGCACTGAAAGGAGAAAAAAAACACACACAAAAAGAGACGTCACTTAAAGAACAGAGACAGACTTCAAACATGAAGAGTCACATCTAAAGGCTCACAGTTAGTAAAAAAGTTATCTAAAGGGAGATTTCACGTACTTCGATGATTTTCAGGGGTGCTGGATAAAGTCCTTTGCTCTGCTTCATAACTTTACTGTGCACCGTTTTGTAAATTTGATTCCGCACAATCGGAAAACTCATCACATAGTCTTGAATTTCTGTGGAGATGAGAATTAGGTTTGAGCCATGATGAAAAGTAAAAATAAAAAATGAAAAACTAGAGTGAGTTATATGCCAAATGAAGCCAATACAACGTACTCTGCGTGGCGCCTTTGGGTTTTTGAAGAGGAATCTTGTTGTTGACGATCCCTCTGGCACATTCAACAGCCACCTCCTCCAGGTACTCCATGGTTCTTTCCTCTGGACTCTTCAGTCCAGGTCCTGGAATATAAAATAAAATCGATAAAACAACAGCATGGGAACATCAACTGCTTCACTTTCATAAAGACGATAACTGAACCAGTGATACCTTAAACTGATGATTTAAAGCAGTGAAATGGTTTTACGTATGTGGATCGAGTAAACGGTTCACCTAGTGTGTCCACGAGTTGGTCGACGAGTCCCATCTTCTTGGCTTTATCTGCTCTGATGTTTCTTCCTGTCAGCATCATGTCAAACGCGTTGGGGAGACCGACCTACAGGCGGTGAAAAACAGACAAACGCATTAATCAATACTGTTGTTGACCAGTTGGTTTTTCAAAGACTGATGCCATTTATTTACATCTATTTCATTTTATTTTTCCTCATTGTGGCCTTGCCTCCTCGTACCTTTTTTTTTTTTGTAATGAAATGTAGTTAGTTCACAAAATAAGAGTTTTAAATAATCATAATTATAAAAATATTTTTAATTCAAATAATTAAATTTTAAAAAAAAGTAACAGTCTTAATATTAATTTTAAAAACTGTGTTTATCTGCAGCTTGCTTATAATTATTGAAAAACCGACTACCAATCAGCTACTAAAACAACTACCTAATAAAAAGTTCAAGAATCCAGAACATTACACTGTAATATACCCACATGATGCATCAGGGTTTACTGGGTTAGAGGAAATAGAAAAGAGAAGCTTTATAGCACTTAATGACAGCAAATATCAAAACAGAGCAGCATCTTTTTACTCTGCTTATCAAAAATGAAAGAAATTGTCTTAAGATTAATTAAAAATGTTCAAAACTAAACAGGATCCAAAATAAACAACCATCAACAGTCAAATGAAGGCGAGCAATGGCCAGCTTTGATTTTATTTTATTTTAATTAATTGGAATAATCCACATCAACCACAAAAACAGAACCAGGAATTAAAACAGAGCTGATTAAGAAGAAGAAATGATTTTCCATCAACAGGGGTCAGTAGAGCTTAACTTGATATTCAACTGTAAACAGAAACGACAGCTGAAACAGAGTAAATAAATACATTTCAGCCTCCTATTATTACCCACGACCCCTCTGATGATGCTTCTTTGATGGTGTTGTTTATGTAAAGAGATCACAATAAAGTTGTATGCTGAAGAGAAGTACGCATACCAACAACAGGAGGTATTTATAGTAGAATAATTGTTGCACAAAAAAAGAAAAAGATTCATCCATCCATCCATCCATTTTCTACACCCGCTGAATCCATCTACTGGGTCACAGGGGTCTGCTGGAGCCAATCCCAGCCCAGTACAGGCGATACGTAGGGGTACACCTGGACAGCTCACCAGTCCATTGCAGGGTCACATATACAGACGAACAACCACCCACACCCACACTCACGCCTACGGGCAATTTAGAATTTTCACTCAGCCTCACATGTTTCTGGACTGTGGGAGGAAACCGGAGTACCCGGAGAAAACCCACACAAGCACGGGGAGAACATGCAAACTCCACACACAAAGACTCCTGTCGGGAGTTGAACCAGGAAATGTTTAAGATCATCCACTTTTTTTTTGTCAGATGAGAAGAAATGTTAGTTTTGGTCCTTGTGCACTACTGATGTTTTTATATCACCTCTAAGGTGGAGAAGTCCCTTTGAGGACCAAGGTTCAAAAGTAGACATCTACTCAAAACCTCAAAGTTTCAAATTAACTTCTTAAAAAGACTTAATGATATTTTGCAGTTCAGTCTCACTATCTGCGGTTATGTTTATTGGTTTTATACTTAATCAAAAGTGAAATAAACCAACCAAAGAAGCACATAAGAACGTCTTAGAGGATATAATTTCAACACAAACCATTTTGGGGAGTCTCTGCGTACCACCAGCTCCAGGTAAAAGACCCAGCATTACTTCAGGAGTACCGAGAACTGTCTTCTTGCTCTTTGTAGCGATTCTGTAGTGACAGGAAATGGCAAACTAAAAGACAAAAATAATAAATAAAAACATGTTACAGAAGACATTATCATTCATCCTTTCCAGTTTGTTTCGGAAAAATTTGACTTACCTCTAACCCTCCTCCTAAGCAAGAACCGTTGATGGCTGCAACAACAGGCTTTGAAGACTTTTCAATCTGCTCAAACATCTTCTGACCTTCCTGAGAAAGTTTCGTAACCTCTTCTGCACTCTCGCACGCTGAAATCATGCTGTTTCAGATGGACAGTGTTTTGATTAGACTCTGCAACTTTCAAACAATTTCACACTTGGACATTACCAAATTAGTAGCAGAATAGTAAATGGTTAATGAGACGTCAGGTTTTATGAGCTGAATTACCAGGACGTTTGGCTTACTTGATATCGGCCCCTGCGATGAAGCACCCCGGCTTTGTGGAGATGAGGACGGCACTTTTAATGGCATCGCTGGTCAACACTTCATTCATCACCTCCGTCAGCTCTTTTTGCATTTGCACTGATAGCGTGTTCACCTGGAGGGAGGCAAGACAGTTCAGCTTACATCTCTTCTGCACGGCTCAGACAAACGCAGTCTCCAATTTGCTTTGAAATGGCCTCACACCTTGGAGTTCGGGTCATTAATTCGCACAACGCCAACATCGCCCTTGACTTCATAATTTACATGGGTGCGGGCTAAAAATAGAGAAAGAGGGGTGAAATGACGTCAAAGGGACATTGTAACCTTTTTTTCCCCTCCCCGATGAACTGTATGTTGTGAATTTTGACTTTACCCATCAAGGCAGGAGCTACTGAGAACATGCGGAAAGTATTTCCTGAAAAGAACAAAAACAGAAAAGTAGTGGCACATTATTACAGCTTTATCTGATACATGCTGCAATAAAACACTATACCTGCCTCTCACTGTCAAGATGAACCAATTACACAGGTTAAAAACTCCAAACTTCTCATATGACTGCCTTGACCTCAGGTTGGTCTGGATGTCACAGTGGAAAATGACCCTTCACCTACATTCTCCCTCTGACAGACACAGTGGCCATCACAATGCCAAATGAATGGCAAATGACTTAAAAAGCTGTCCAAACACGTACATTAGCCTTATAACTTAAAAATCGTACCTTTAAGCGCACAACATAGCATTCTGAACCACATCTTACGTTAGTGATTCCGTAGCATGGCGCTAGTTAGCATGAGTAGCTAGTTTGCGTCTCGGTTTGTTGGACTTAAAAGGAAAATTAATGGCATTTACCTGTAAAGAAATGCTGGTTAAACCGAGACTGTTGAAATATCAAAACTACCCTGTGGTAAAACGGTAGTTTTGACACATTTAGACTTCACATTTAGTCTAACAAGCTAATTATACGTCTATGACACCGAGGGAAGCTACGGGCATTTTCAAAGCGATCCTCCGCACCGCTGGACCGATTTTCCTCTTAAATCCTACCTGAAACGAGAGCATATCGTCTTGCTGTCTGTCTGGAAATAACTCCAAGGGCTAATAATGCAGCCATGTTGGGAGCGGAGGTCAGTGTGCGCCGTGAAGCGGAGTTTGGCTGACTGTGTCGCCGTCAAAGTCCTTTCATTGGTGTCTGGAAGAAGCAGCGTCCTCGCGAGGAAGAAGCTGATTGGCTGGCAGTCCACAAGCTCGCATTTCATTGGACAATTCTGAGGAACTCGCAGTTCATTGGACGTCGGATCATACCTCACAGAACACTTACTGATACTGACATATTTATATTAACTTATATCATATCTTCAATAGATTAGCCGGCATTTTTTTTTCAGGTAGACTTATAAATTGTTTGTTAATACAAATGGTTAATTAGCCAATCACCAGAGGTGGCAAAAGTACTCATATTTTATATTTAAGTAGAACTACAAATAGAGCTGGGTGATATAGCAGAAAAAAATTCACAGTACATTTTTTCATATCGTCCGGTCTTGATTTTTTTTCACGATTTAAAAAAACCCTTACATTTTAAAAGCATCTCTACTGAAAACAAAGAAAAAAGATGCATATTACTCATTTAACATTAAACAAAGCTTTCACATATATATGTGAATGGTGAGTAGATAAATAGATTAATATTTCTATCTATTGATTATTTTATTGATTTTATATCTTATAGATATTTATTATTCACTCAATTAAAAGAAGTCTTTTACAAGGATGTCTACTCAAGAACAATATCGACCAAGAAAAACAAATAAAATAATAGATTTCTAGATTATTTATTTATTTTATACATTTCTGCATTAATTTATTTCTGCATCTGTATGCTGTTAATTTGAACATTTTGTAACTTGAGTCAAATGCAAAAAACAAAACAAAAAAAGTTTTCCTTCTTTGCCAGTCTTCTTCTACTGATTAAGATAAACAATCTGGAATCAAACAGAATATGATGGTGCAAACTCTCAGACATCCAGTTCATGATAATCGTCTACAGCTTGAATCAAGGCCATTGGACCTCCCTTTCTTGGTTCTTGGAGATGTTTGAAGATCTTTGATTTATTTTATTATTTGTTTTAAGTTTTAAGAGAACTTCAAATTTGAAATTGAAATTTAATAAACGCTTTTCTACGGGGTCAAGAAATGTTGCAGTAGCAACATTCAACCACAAGGTGGAAGCAGGATTCAGTTTGATTGTCTAACTATTATAATTTCAAAAAACACTGAAGGTTTATTAGATAGGAATACTTTAAACTTAAAGGTCAAAGATTACCTCTACTTAATATCTCAGCACATAAGAAGTGGATTCCACAAAGATACGAGCAATAGTAAGTCATGTCACTCACTGCAGCAATTTCCACTGGTCAGTGAAGTAGCTTTCCTTGTTCTGCACCTCACTTTATGGGGTTCTTTTATTGACCTTAGTAGAAATTCACATTTAATTTGATGGATTTCTACAATAATATGTGAAAGTATTCCAAATTCAGTTACAATACAGTAAAAATGTCTTTTTAGCATTATCTTTGTAGCCTCTCTTTAATGCATATTTAACTCCCATTGTGTGATTTAGGATTTTAAGTTATTGTTTTTCTTTTTTCCCCCGCTCTGTGCAGAGAAACAAACCTATTGCAGCAATAGTGTTAACACACAAGATTTACAACCCTTATACAATTAGACAATCCACATTATGCTGACATTTATTGATAATAGTTCATCAAACCTGCTGCCTTGGTATAATTAATACTATCTTATAGACCAGCAATAAGTTATGAAAATTATAATGTTTAGTTTTTCTTGAAAAAGCCACAGATAGCTAATGATTTCACTCTTTCATTGGAAGCAGAGGAAATAGTTTTTGTCTTCTTGTTTTTACACCACTAACAGGAACTGATCACTTTCACGATATGCTGCCTTTATTGCTCAATAATCACAATGTTTGGTGTGGTGCAACACTAGAGAGGACCTGAAGACCTTTTATGAAAGTAACTACACATGAGTTTAGCCATGCTTTGCCCCAGTTAACGTTTGATTTTAGATTTGCATAATCCAAATTTAATGGTTGGGGCAAACAGTGACAAACAAGACATAAAGAGAGTCATTTTCATATCCCCACAATCCTCATAATGCTTACTGTGTATGCTTGTACATATAATTCCGTTACCATTGTTATTTTATTGTATTATATTTTCCTTGTTTAAACTTCTGTATTATTTTTGTGCTGAGCTGTGGTAACACACAAATTTCCAACTTGTGGGATCAATAAAGTGTTATCTTATCTTATCTTATCTTAAAATACGTTTTTTAAAATGAATATTATTTTAAAATAATCATGAAAAAGTCCGGATCTACCAAAGCAAGTTTTTTAATAACTTTTTTTTTTCTGTTTATTGTAGAGCACAAGCTTGATATTAGAAAGTACGAGCTGCATCTAAAGGCAACATCAGTCTTTTTGAGGGAGGCGGGACTTTGTGTTGCTACCACTCAAAGATCCAATCAGAGGCCAAGATTCTACATAGCAACGCCAATCAGCAAAGAGGTACTGCCTGGTTGCGAAGACAGTGGTAGTGGCTGAGTGGTAGAAGGAGCAAGTGCTTTCCCCCTGGTTTAGTAACAACGTTAATATTTATCGCTCAAGTTTACCCCCAAACTAGTAGGCGTTTTAGTCTGTTAATGTTATTTTATTTTTTTTTAGCTTAGTAGAACTGCACGCTAGCATGAAGGGTTAATCTAATCTCGTCCGAAAGGCATCTTTGAACATAGCAGGGGCGAGAAATAAACGATGCCATCCCCGATGGAGGGATCTTCCAGGGAAGGTGACCTGTTTACTGTGAAACATGAGCTGAAAAACGGTAAGTTGGCTGTCAGCTGTGTCAAATGAAGTCGGCGCAGTTTAATTTCCTTTGGCATCTTTTCGTCTTTCCCGAGTGAGTCGGAGGTGGAGGGGATCATGTTTTCCGGCTAGCACGCAGGAGTCAACTGTCACTGTCATTGGGCTTTCCTGGTACCAACTAATCTTCACATTTGACGGTGCTCAGAAACAGCAAAAGCGGTCTAATGTTGTCACAACGGCTTTATAAACATGTAACGTTACTACCAGCTCAAGCAAATGAAGGTTATTGAATCGTGTTTCTAAAAATAGTCCAGTGCTAGTGTTTAACTAAGGTAATAACATTAGCTTAAACTGGCTGTTACTTGACAGCGTGCCACCATGTTAAATCAGACCATCCATTAAGATTTCACCAAGTTTATTTACTGTCTAAACCTTGAAAAAAAAGTTAGTTTTCTGAATTTATCTGCACTTCCTCGGATTTATTAGCTAAGGGGGCTAACTTATCTGTAGTTTTACGTCTTTATATCAACTGTAACCTTAAATACAGGTGCTTTATGTGGCAGTTTAAGACAAATAAATAAATAAATGCATGTCTCTTCTTGTGGATTGTCAACTTAGGTCTTACTTTTATTCAGTATGTTTACAAAGCAGCTGTTTGCTCTTGAGGACATGTACACATCCCATCTTGCAGCCTGAAAAGACCCATCCCAGCTGATAAGAGTATCAGCTGTTTTTAATGTCTCCTTTCACTCCTTTAAACGTTACAGGTCGACCCAAGCTCACATAATAAAAGATTAAAATCCCAAATCCATCACCACGCTGAACTCTGCCCTGAAATCACACACTTTAATCCACAACGGGTCCAAACTTTCACATTGTGGTGCACCACCATCTTTCATGTAAATAATGTCACACACATTATCTTTAAAAGTGCAGTTTCACTTTGATATAAAGTGAAACTGCATTTGTTTGAAAGCATGCCTTTGGTTATCAATGATAGGGTTGCAAAATACAACTGTAGATATATCAACAAATACAGGGTCAGTGATTGGTAGATATCAAAGAGCTTATTCAGACCCATTTTCTGTTGCAGCAGACAGTAGTCTTTTCTTGCTTTTTCCTCACTTCTCTCTTTTTCTTCTGTTGTCACGATGCTTTCCGTGTAATTTAGCATCTTTAATTTCAACTTGAGCAGTGAGGTTCCTGAAATCTTTTTGGTCAAACATTTAGTGTGAATGCATCATACTTGGAAAATGACAGTCTAACATTTATTGCAGTATCTTTCTTTGTTATTTTCATGCTGATTTTGCGATTATACATTTTCTATAAATTATGCAGTCCTAGTTCATGACTGATTTTCTTCATGTGTCCAGTTGTATGCAGAAGTCTTTGACACCTATAGTTTTGGTGTTTTATCCACGTTTATTTTTCTAGCTTCTTTAAAATTCACACAGAAAATTCAGTGATAATCTGAGGGGAAGGCTGATTATTCAGTTGGCCACTTTTTGTTAGGATTTTTCAGATACCCAGCACCGGAAATACTTACAAATTTTACCAAAAGTAGGAGTAATATGATGTGTAAGTATTTACGTTCATGAACGAACTGATACCTACCGATTCTTCGTTATTGGACTTATACAGCTGATTATACAGCCTATTTTGTGTTTTTTTCCCCCCACTTTTTAATACATCAGGTAAAGTTATATAAAGCAAAAAATTAATGTATAATTAGGGGTGTGGTCTTTTGATTGGCAGCCTGCACAGCCAGTGGCTTGCTGTTGTCAGTTTTACTACTTAGCGATTTTGTGAATGCAGACATTTACATTCATACCTTAAAGAGAATAATTTTGTTGTGCTGTTAATTTTACTGTCAGATTGTTGTTACTGGCTGTGGGTTGGTCTGGAAGAGTCCAATGACGAAGCTTAGGTAAGAGCAGGAAACTTGCGCTAACAGTGTTGGCTAAACGCAGCAGTCATTTCTGATTTTTGACACAAAAAATGACATTTGAAATCTGAGCTTCGGTTGGAAATGTTCGCAGGCATTATGAGCCTGATCAGCCCCAGGGTGGATCATCTGATCTACCATGGGGGCCATGGTAGATCATTTTACACGTGTGAAAAGACACTTTGGGACAAAACAACTCTCAAAGTGAGGATTTTTGAATAGATTTGATAGGAACGACTGAAAGGTGGGCATGTTAGGTCTGTTTGTTCTATCCTTTTTCACCACGGTGCTGTATGAAGAAAAAGAGCCTTCAAAAGCACTCGTCTCATGTGTGATGTCACAGGGGATTTGTCCAGTTCTTCTTATACAGTCAATGTGTAACATGAGCAACCTTAGTAAGCATTTTTTTTTCGCCATCAGGTGAAAGGGCACAAGGGCTTTATTAAGTCAGAGGGGAAGATAAAGTGTAGCACCAAAAAAGCCAGAAAAGAAAGACACATTTGTCGAGTTTATCGTCCTGGAGGACCAGCCGATTGAAGATGTTGGCTGAATGAAGAGCTGCTGTCACGGAGCAGTATGAGTGATGCTGTCGCCACCATCATCAAAAATAGTATCAGAGCATTTCTCATTATTGGTAATTTCTTTAAATAACCAGCACCAGCCATAGGAAAAAAAAAAACCCCATAGTGGCACTTATAATGAATAAAAACAAACAAAATGAACGAGATTGTCCCGTACAGACGTTGACATTAAGAGAATGACAGGACTGAATGGGAGTACCTAAAACCTTTGTATGTTTCTGTATATCAAAACTTAGTTGTAGGCAGTGGGCTGAATTGTGTAATTACACAATGACAGCTTATCTTCAAGGTTGACTTATTCTTTTTCTTAATAACATTGTTTAACCAGTTAAGCAGGACTCCTAAGACTTAAAGCTTCTTCTGCAAGAGTGTCTTTGACGAGGCAGGCGGCCAAATCTGTGTAGCAACCCACAAACACACGCACACACCCACATGCACACAGCGTTATACACCGAATAAGAATATGTGCAAGTTACAAAGAATGACTAACTGAAATAAGTGTAAAACCCAAATAGAAATAAACATTTATCTCAGTCAGCCCGAGTAAAGGAGAACAGTAACATTCGCAGTTCGACCAGCCTTCCTCTAACAGTAGTCGTGAAAGATAAATTAGTGGTTGTGTAAAGGATGTTTAACCCAGGGGGTGCATGTGTTTGTCAAGAAAA
>JAOWBL010001442.1:3715-15348 GCA_028564865.1 Zenarchopterus dispar | reverse complement strand
GACCTCAGACTGGTGTCTGTACCGGTTCTTTGGGACCTCAGACTGGTGTCTGTACCGGTTCTGTCGGACCTCAGACTGGTGTCTGTACCGGTTCAGTCGGACCTCAGACTGGTCTCTGTACCGGTTCTGTCGGACCTTAAGGTGGCGTCCACACATTTAAGTTTAGGATTAAAACGTTACTTGGGTAATGATGCAGATGATCAGGTGACCATGGTTCTTACCTCGTGCTCTCCAAAACAGGACCTGAAAGACAGAAGCAGAAGCATCAGCGGTGTTCCTGAACTGTGTCAGAGGTAACGTGAGGTCCACCTGCATCGTCTCAGTTCAACAGAAGTATTTTCTAAATGCGTTACAAACTTCACTTCAGTCGTTTTTAAATTCCAGATCCACTTCCTGTCTGAAGTGTCCACCACTGACTGCTGTCAAGTCTTCTGACGTGAATAAGACCTGTCAAGACCTCCTTCACGCTGGTTGTACTCTGAAGCAACGTGGAGCAGAACCAGGACGCGTTCAGAACCAGTTCTGTCAGGTCCAGGTAGAATATTTATGCAATTTACAAATGAGTCACCATTTCATAAGAATAGCAAGTTTGGGACAACAGGATAACCGTTTCATAAGGTTGTGTAAAGTCCGGAGAATAAAGCAGCAAAATCTGCTAACTTGCCATTTTATGAAAAAGTTATTTATTCTTGGTAATAAATTATGCATTTTCTTGGTAGAAGTCTTAATTTATTAGAGTAGTACAAAGAAGTTTCCTGGGTCATAATGACATAAAGAGTGTAAACTAGATCAAGACTGGTTTAAAGAGTTGAAACTAGATCAAGACTGGGTTTAAAGAGTGGAAACAGGATCAAGACTGGATTTAAAGAGTGGAAACTAGATCAAGACTGGGTTTAAAGAGTTGAAACTAGATCAAGACTGGTTTAAAGAGTTGAAACACGATCAAGACTGGATTAAAGAGTGGAAACAGGATCAAGACTGGATTAAAGAGTGGAAACAGGATCAAGACTGGATTTAAAGAGTGGAAACTAGATCAAGACTGGTTTAAAGAGTTGAAACTAGATCAAGACTGGATTTAAAGAGTGGAAACTAGATCAAGACTGGGTTTAAAGAGTTGAAACAGGATCAAGACTGGATTAAAGAGTGGAAACAGGATCAAGACTGGATTTTGAACAGTCCAAAGCAGATAAGTTTCAGTAAGGAGGTTTAGAACCCTCCGAAGGGACAGAATAATGGCCATGTTGATCTGGAAGAAGAAGCACACAATTACATTTTTGTAGCTATTATGAAGAGCTTCCAGAACCAGGCCAGCACCAGCTCAGATCTCACTGCTTTGAGATTAAGATCTGGGTCTGAACCAGAATGGACTTGAGCTGCTTCTGTTGAGAAGAAAACACATGACCACAACCCAAAAGCTTCAGAACTCTGGAGGCTTTGATGGCCAACGTTTACCCCGAGGGTGTGTTTCAGAGGCAGCTTTGAAGACGGCCTGTCGGACCACCTCGGAGGACGCCGTCTGTAGTTGTTATGAAACAGAAAGCCGACAGAGCCCGAGTGTGTTCAAGTGTGTGTTTTCAGTGCGTCACTGAACGGCAGGACTCTGGCAAACACTTATCTACACAGAAACACTCTCAGCGGGCCGGGTGTTTTTCTACTCAGCTCTAACGACTCGTGACGGGACCAAAACACCTCACAACGTGTGTGTGCTGGTACTTCTGAGAGATGAAAGTGTGTTCGAGTGTGTTCGGGGTTTCTGGGCACCACATGGTGAAAAGTTTCTGGTTCTGGCAGAAATTGAAGCCTCCAGCTCCTCTGTTTGATTTTGTCCTCCGTCAAGACCAAATAGTGACAAGCTTCTGCAAACTTTTTATCTATTTGTAAGTGTAAAAACATCCAACTCATCTGATCGTAGAGGATCTTTAACAAATACAACTTCAGATTAACAACATTACTTTTTTCCTCAATCGACCACTGTTTACTTTATAGGTGTGAACAGCTCTACAAAGGTAGATGTTTCGTCTTTTCCTGGTCTGGAGCATTCAGGTGTGTGTTAACACAATGCCAAGAGGGGAAGACATCAGCAACTCTCTGAGAGAAGCAACTGTTGCTACAAATCAGCCTGAAAAGGATCAAAACTATTCCAAAAGTTCTGCAGTGAAATGTTTCACCGTCAAAGTTTATTCACAAGTGGACACAATTAAAGACAGACGTCAATCTTCTAGCTTTTCCCCACCCCTCAATCCCACCCCGATAGTTTGCAGATTCTTGTGAAAGACAGTGGTAGGATTTTAAAAACCACAGTTGAAATGGAGATGTTTATGAACAACATGCATGTTAGATCAGATGATACTTGTTCGTTTTAGGGCGGAGCCTCTCCCAGTGATGGTCTTTCTTCTGGAAAAGTACAGGTTAATAGAGTTCTGGTGGCTGCAAAGCTGCTCTGCAGCAACCACAGACTGAAATTAGACAAAAATGAGCCAAACATGCTGTAGGAGTTGGACCACAACCAGGTTGTGGACCAGCTGCAGCAGCTGGTCCTACAGCTCCTTCAGTGTCATCGTATCAACCCTTCGTTTTAAGTTCATTTTTATATTCACATTTGTTTCTGACTTATTTTCTTCAAAGGATCAGAGTTAGAAACTTTTTCATGTAAAAATGTTCTGGAAAAACATTTAAAAATGTTTTAATTCTGATCTGCTGTATTCTGGGACTAAAGTGCGTGATTAAGTTGGTCAGAAACAACAGCGTCGTTGTTGGAGCTGATCCTCAGACCTGATCCGTCTCAGATCCTGGTCTGGGAACAGTCTGTAGTGTTTGCTCATGCTCAGTGCAGACTTTGACCTACGTTGGTATCGGTACTTGGCACGGCGGACACGGCAGGGCTTTCTTCATGAATGCCGGTTCCGACGGCTGCTCCCACGGACCTGCCAGCTGAACCTGAACGCACAGACCAAGAAACATGTAAAAAACCCAAAAAAAACCACAGACTCAGAAGAACATTCAAAAAAATGTGAAAAGATGTGGATGGTGGCTGAGAGGACTGTTTGCTCATTCTGATGGAAACGGGAAGCAGGACTTTAGATAAGTGATGAAAGTGATAAGTTTCTGATAAGACCTTCCCACAGCCTGACCTTCAACCTTCTGCATCAAAAGTACAGGCTCTCCCTCACTGAGACGAAGACCGTTCTCAGGCCTGGACTTGAGGAGCAGGACTGCGTCCAGTCATATTGTGTAAAGGTCATCTGATATACCTGTAAATGTTGTGGAATCCCTGGTCTCAACAGGATCCTCTGGTTTAACATAATAGGTCAGAATACTCTGGATTTCCTGAGACCAATCTGGAATCTTACCTGCTGGGACTTGACCAGCACCAGGTCGTGGCAGGGTTCTGGACAGGTGTGGTTGCAGCTGGGCATCGGCAGCAGGCAAGCCTGCCTGCAGGGGGGACATGGACCTGGATGGCAGCGGTGAGGTTCTCTGGTAGGGTGGTGGCAGGAAGGAGGACATCTGAGAACACAACAGGGTATCAACTGATTGGGTGAACAAAGTCTGAAGACCTTTCAACACCTACTGCCGATTTACCTGCAGGACTCACGGCAGCGGGGAGGTTTGGTGCTCTTTTCTCTGCCACAAGGAACAACCAACACTGTTGATCCACATGTACAGCGCACCTCCACCGTCTCTGGACAGGGATAACAGCTGCCTGGACAGGCGAGACACCTGTGTCACAACAACTGAATACAGGAAGTTCAACAGCTACCAGAGCTAACACCAGTTTAATCAAAACAGCTCTTCTTTGTCCACAAATGTAGAGACATCTCTGGACTCAGAGGCATCTGGATGGACCATCACCATGGAAACATGGATTACACTGACTAAGGAGTACCACAAGATTCTATATTAGGACTTCTACTTCTTTACTCTTAACATGCTAACATTCGAGAGTAATGTGATGTTAATTAATACAACAGATAGTTTGTATTAAAGTAACAGTTTGATTTATGTTTGCAGTCAGGATTCCAGATCTTTCTGAAAGAAATGGTCTCCATAGGCACTGGAAAGGGAAACAGATTACCCAGACGGTGAACAGGAACCAGTTCAGAATCCACACTGCATTGGTCTGGGCTTGTACTACGGGGGGTAATTTAATTTCTGAGGAAAACTTCAGATGTTATTTGCTCCTCTTGTTGGCGCCACATGATCCTGGAGATTTTGAAACAAGCATGATCTTTGCCCGTCTCCTGTCTGTGGACACCATCAGCTGACATTTCCTTGTAAAAATACTTCAAGTGTTTCTAGCAGATAAATGAGAGAGTGTCACACCTACTTCAGATAAAACGTCTGCTGTTTTGTTTACTTCTGAATCCCAATTACAGAACTACTAGATTTTAGTTTCAGTCCAAAACAGAGAAACTTCAAAGCTATCCATCCATCCATCCATTTTCTATACCGCTGAATCCATTACTAGGTCATGGGAACCTCAAAGCTAGTGTCAAATAAAAATCCCACAGAGCAGACTGATCTCCAGTCTGCCAGCTACTAGATTTGGTTCTCCTAGTCCTGGTTTCAGCTCTCCTAGTCCTGGTTTCAGCTCTGCTAGTCCTGGTTTCAGCTCTGCTAGTCCTGGTATCAGTTCTGCTAGTCCTGGTTTCAGCTCTGCTAGTCCTGGTTTCAGCTCTGCTAGTCCTGGTTTCAGACATCAGAAATGAGGATGTTTGGAGCAATCTGATTGAATCATTTAAAAAATAAAATTCCTATAACAAAAAACACCAATAAGTGTAAATGTAGGATTTTTAAAAAACGAAAAACAAACAAAAAACAAAAACATATTTTTGCTTCATTAATGTTTATAATACATGATTTTCCTTGATATATAAAACATACATTCTTAAGAGTTGACAGAAAAAAAGTCATTAACCAAACAAACCCAAATCACTGAAGAAGTTGTGTGTGACAGATGCAGTTTAAAGTTTTATGAGGTTTATTAAAAACAGATCTTGAAGAGTTTGACCTCGACAACCTTCTTCTTGTGTGCGAGTCAGTGCTGCTGTGTGTTGCTGACATTTCCTCCGGCTGACAGTGAGACACACCGAGGCGATTGTTTTGGAAAACGTTGACCTCTACTTCCTGCTGGACGTCATTAATCCTCTTTTAGAAACGTGTGTGTTTGCTGGCTCCTTTGTTTCCTGTTGTGATGATAAGACGACGCGTCTGTGTGTCTGCGCTCTGATTGGCTGCTCTGACCTTTCAGAAGCAGCAGATAGAAGGTCAGCTGACAGATAACGGCTGCTGAGACGGTGGTGGTGGTGGTGGTGAGTGTGTGTGTGTGTGGTGTAGACGTGTCACATGTTGGGACTTGATCATCACATCCATGTTTCTGTTCTACTAGTTCCAGTTCAGCTCTAGATTGTCTCTGGACCTATGGACTGTGGACGTTTCTTCAGCTTCAGTTCTCAGGTCCTGACCTGATCTAGACTGTTCTGTGATGTTCTGGTGAATTATAGACCAATCTTCCATTTATATCTAAAATTCTGGAAAATGTAGTTGCTAGTTGCATGTGGGATGAGCACTACCTTGGTGACAGACAGACGGACACCGGTGGTTCCTGCAGCCTAGAGTTCGACCACAGCTCTGATCACAGGGGGGACAGTTGCCTGGGCAACACTGAAACACAAGGAATCATGGGAAACAAATATTCCAGACGCTGAAACGGGAGAAAAGCAGAAACTGTTTTAAGTAAGAGTTGTAGACAGGACATGTGAATGTGTGAGATGACTGACATCTCAGACAGACCGACGACCTTTCATCATCAAACCCAATCTGAGGGACATTTAGAAGAAACACGGGGATCCAAACGCCTCGTCACCGCTGGGTCAAACATCGCTGAACGCCAGACATCACAACTAAGTCCTACCCAAGCCAGGGTTCCCAGGTCCTACCTGAGTCACACCCAAGTCTCACCTGAGTCACAACTGAGTCTCACCTGAGCCAGGTTTATACCCGAGTCACAATTGAGTCCTATCAGAGTCAGGCTCATACACGAGTCATTCCTGAGTCAAATTAAGTCTCGTAAGTCACACCTGAGCCAGGCTCCAACCCAAGTCATACCTGGGTCTCACCCAAGTCTCACCTGAGTCCTGTTTGTGTCAAAACTAGGTCCTACTCAAGTCAGGCTCAGACATTAGTCATACCCAAGTCAAATCCAAGTCTCACCTGAGTTAGGTTTATAAATGAGCCATACCTGAATCAAATCAAGTCTCAACTCAGTCTTACCAGAGTCTCACCTGAGTCAGGTTCATACAGAAGTCACATGGTCATGACAAACTATGTCTGAGACAAGTAAAAACAACAAATCTGTTCTTGGACAGACGGGTGTTTAGTGGTACTGACCTTCCTCCTGCACTGGTGTCGCTGACAGTTCCTGGTTTTTGGACATTTGGAGTCACACAAGTATTCTTTATGACATGGCATCAACTTCCTGTACCGCCCACACCTGCACTCTTTCTCCACCTCCTACAACCACACACACACACACACACATTGTTCCAGCTTTCGGATTGTTAGTGTGTGTGCGTTTGAACGCAGGTTACCTGTCTGCAGGTCTCACAGCTGCCTCGGTGACACCTCATTGAACAGGTGTGTTTCATACATGACAGCCCACGGTCACATGTATCTCCACATGGTGGTACCTCCTCAGTGCACGGGAGTGAGGACTCTGCAGGTGATATCAGAGGAGTATAGTCTGTCACCTTGAACTCCTAACAAGAACTAAATCTGATCAATGGAATGTGGTGGTTGTTTTTAGGATTTGACTGGCAGAACTTTGTGTTTATTGTGTATTGATCTGACTGTTGACAGATCATTGAACATGGAGTTGATATCGTTTAATACCAGTTTAGAAACTCAGATTAGTGTGTGAATGTGTGCGTATTCTCACTGGTTTTTCCACAGGGACAAGATCTGCTGACGGAGCGAGGACACGGAGGACATAAGCCGTCATGGCAGGCAACCTCACAGGTGTGGTTTCCACAGGACAGCGGCACACCACACACCTGAGGAACAAAGAAGCACAGAGGATGGAAACACCGCTGACGTTCTCCAGCTGCCACTGACTTTTGTTGGTCGCCTTTCCTCCATCCTCTGATGGTCACTGTTACTGCCGATGGCCACCGATGCGTACTAAAGGGTTGTATCGAGATCACTTAGATGAGGTGGTCTCATGCAGTTACGACTGAATTCTGATGTGGTTCGTTTGTAGTGCGAAGCTCCACAACATGAGTTTGACACAACTTCAGCCACATGCCATATAGTTGAGCCAAAAAAGGTATCATAGTCACCTGGGGGATTGTGAGTAATGAAGACGCATGTACAAACATGGGTAAATTAAGTTAACACTTGCATTTAAGGACAAACAAAAACAGTTGATTTTTATTCTGTAGTTTGTCCAACAAACTACAGAAACAAGTCCAACTGCGGTCAAAATATGTAGCTCTTGTGTTGCTATGCTTTTCAGGTCACTTCAGGTCCGTTGTCATGGAAACAGGATGTTTGGCTACTACTGTTATTGACAGTGCTGACCGTTGTCCCGTGACTCCTGAAGAAGTATCACAACGGAAGTTAAAGCAACACTTGTGCACAATGTGACCGGAGGTCCGTTTCATAAAGCGAGGTTCACCCCGAACAAGAAGGTTCAGATGAGCTGGTTTCAGAAAGTAAGGAAACTCATACTTGGAGTCTGTTACCATGGTAACTGGCGCTAATATGTTCCATTGTAGTGAAAGGCAGGAAGATCAGTTTTACTTGGTAAGGGCTGCCATGGTAAATGGTAAGCTTCGTAAAGGACGGCTTAGTCATTAATGTCACAGTAACTCAGAGTCAACAAGGTGCGTTTCCACCAGAGGGGGTTCTGGGTAGATCTTTCGGGGCCAGATTGCTGAACCGCGTCTCCCAGGAATAGTTCTGTAAAAGTGGCCTTCGGGAACCTTCATGGGGTTGAAAATGTCCCTGTGGTAGGAGAGGTTCTCAGGCTGACCAACAGGAACCTCCTGGTGGGGGACTCTGCTGATCAGGATTTCTAAATGACATTCAGAACTCTCACGTGCACATAAATCATGTGATCACAACTCAGCTGAACCTGCTGGAACTGGGACATTTTGTTCTGACTACATTTGATGAAGTTGGAGATTGCAAGAAAAAAAAAAAAAAAACACAGGTGGGCCACCGAGTGGGTTCAGGTCTTGTTGGTGTTTTAAACTAATGTAGAGGTCTGGCGGGGTTTTTTTCTTTTAGTCTCAGTCACTACGCCTGCGCTGTATGTTAAATAAACAAACTTGAAAGAAACATCTCTGTCCCTTCCTGTTTATGTGTTTCTTTTTTTGCTCCATTCTTGTGCTGGACATTTGTGAAGGGCAGGAAAAAAAAAAAGGTCATTACTGCCACCTGGTGGTTGGCTGAGATATTTGTCCAGTCAAAGAGTCTTGTGTGGTTCTACAGTGTCATGGAGACACAGTGGCTGAAGCTGTTGAGAAGACAGACCTGTTGGAGGTTCCTGTCTGGAGGGTTTACCCAGAACTCCTGCTAATGGAAACGTAGTCTCAGCTCTCTCTCCACCACAACAGGCCAGAACACATTACTGCAGACGCTGGTCCACCTGTCATGTTCAGGACCCTTTACTGTCTGGTAATTGATGATAATGATCAGCACTGTCATGTGAACATCATGGTACCACAACTCATTTTAACTATGTGTACCAGAAACTCCAAACACCTGTTCTGAAACCCAAAAACTTAAAGTTTGTCGACTCAGTTTGTTGAAGGAGACCGAACTTGTGTGAGATGTTGAGAAGTATCAGATAGTTATAGATCGGCTCATCCACACACAGCACTGGTTCCAGAACCAGCGTCCTGGAGAGGGCTGGACCTTGTTCTAGTTTCGAGTCGCCCATGGGAAAAGGTGTTGGGCTGAAGTGGGATTACTTACAGCCCCCTAGCTGGGAGCCTGTACAAGGTTTTCCCCAGTAGAGGACAGGGTAGCTTCCCTGCACCTTCAGAAGCGGGTTCTGAATCTTGTGAGCATCCATGTACTGAAAAGAACCAAGAACCCCAAGGGTTCTTGGTTCTTGGGTTCTAATCAGTCTTGGAGACCCTGATTATGTTTTTACATGAGACTCGACTGCCCTACTTTGGTAGCTTCAAGGCTCATCTGGGTAATGACAGTTACCTGGAAGGATGTGATCAGGCAGGAAGGACCTCCCTGATCTGAACCTGAGTGGTGTTCTGGAACTGGACTTCTGGGTAGTCACAGTCTGTCCGTAACTAACACCATGTCCAAAGACAGAAGGTGTCCATAAGTGCACATGGCACCCTTGGTCTGAGTTTAATAATCATTTTATAATTGTATCATTGTATTTTTCTCCAGATGTTCTGGACAGTTGGGTGAAAAGAAGCCCAACTGTCAGCTGATCTCTACCTGATGATGAGTTGGTTCTGGTAGAGAGCAAGATGTTATAGGGAGGTTTGCAAGGAACATCTGGCAGAAAAACCTGACAAAGATCTTCAACCCTTATCTCCAAGAGAACATTGAGTCCACAGGCCATCTGTGCCAACCTGGTGATGGACACTGTGGATGACAAAAGTAATCAAACTCAGTTAGCTGTTGGGACTCCAGAAGGATTCCCAAAAGTTCCAGCAGGCCAAGTGGACTGCAGGCTTGGTGATTGGTGAGGCAAAAAACCTTGGTGCCTGGCTGAACTGAGTTTCCTCTGAAGGATGGCTGGACTCTTCCTTAGATATAGAAAGGTCAGTCATCCAGGCGAGACTCGGAGTAGAGTCACTGCTCCATATCATCCAGAGGAGACAGTTGAGGTGGTGAGGATGACTCCTCCCTGGGGAAGTGTTTCAGACAAGTTAAACCTGGAGTCTCTGGGGGAAGACCAAGGACATACTGGACAGATTATATCTCTCAGCTGGTCTGGAGACACAGTGTCCTCCTGGAAGATTTGGAGGAGGTGGATGGAGAAATGGAGGTCTGGACCTCTTTAATTAGACTGACTGACAGATGGATGGAAAGACAAACTGACAGGGCTGGACTACTGCTCCTAAAAATAAACCAATATTCCTTCAAAATAAAGTAAAACTAACATTTTTCATATAAAAAATCTTTTGTGCTGCTTAAAGGACACTTAGGTTCAAGTCTCAGACTTCAGTCCCATCTCCGGTACGTGGTGGCTAGATGAACAAGTCATGAAGCGAATCAAAGAAATTTCACCACTGTTTCTGAAGGGTTTCGGTTAATTCATTCAAACAGAAGGAAGATCTGTACCAGATCAAACATCTGAGGTTTCAGTCTTCTGGTTCAAATGTGAACAGCTAAACATTTTCAGAAGTCATGGTGTTCACGAAGCTAGTGTTGAGGTGAAATCCCTCACATCAGCGATGGGACCAAGAGAAACTCCAGAGCGTCTGAGATGATGGAGGTGGTTTCTGGGTTTACCTGCTGACAGTTCCAGCGAGGACTGCTGCAAGGTCTCTCCGTCTCCTGACGACCACAAACACACCTCTGCATGCTGACTCGGGGACACGGAGAACATTCTAGAAACAGCAGGACCACACAGAATGACCCTGATACATTTTAAACGAATCTACAAGAAAGGTGCCATTTAATATCTATAACGTTGCCATGTTATGAGGAAACAGCAATTTTATGACAGCAAGACTTTTCTTACAATAAAACTCCAACGTGTTCTGGAAAGTTTTATAAACACAAAATTCTCATTTTAAGACAAAAGCACCATGTAATGAGAATAAAACTGTCAATCTATAAGACGGTCAGTTGCAAATCTGTAGGAAGCTACAAAATTACAAGAATAAAGTTAATTATACAGAAGAGACAACTTGAAGAGCAACTGGTGTTCTCATAAAGGCAAAGTTAACCCAACAAAAGCTTCTGTCAATAAAGATGCTGCTTTACTGAAACGCTGCCACCATGTGGTCACTAGTGATTTTAAAGTGCAACAATTTCAACATTTACAGTTTTGTTATTTTTATTTTAGCCCCTATAAAGTCGATCAAGTTGCAATATCAATAATCTCTCTATATTAAATTTTTTTCTCTCTTTTCAGGAGGCCAAATGGACTTCAGTTTGAATGAACTTAAACTTTCTTTTCAAACTGAACCTTGATCGTTGACTCAGTTTTTATTGGTGGGTCTTTGAGGCTGTCCTCACGCCTGCCTGCACGTCAATCAGAAACACATTTATGGACGTCACGAGAGCCGATGAAAACGTTTAAAACAACAGCAGTGACTGGCAGAGTTTTAGTACGGCAGGAACTCGCGTTACTGAACCGCTGAGTACTTACATCCCAAAATAAAATTAAAACTTATTAAACACCCATCCATGTGTGTGTACCTGTGTGACACGGCTGCGTACAGGTGTGTACCTGTGTGACACGGCTGCGTGCAGGTGTGTACCTGTGTGACACGGCTGCGTGCAGGTGTGTACCTGTGTGACACGGCTGCGTACAGGTGTGTGTACACCTGTGTGACACGGCTGCGTGCAGGTGTGTGTACACCTGTGTGACACGGCTGCGTACAGGTGTGTGTACACCTGTGTGACACGGCTGCGTGCAGGTGTGT
>JAOWBL010001441.1:0-15349 GCA_028564865.1 Zenarchopterus dispar | reverse complement strand
TTTATATATTTTATTAATATTTGACTTCCTAATTCAGCCTAGGAGGACTAAAACCACCAATGTGAAAGACAAAAGTACAAGACTGACAAAAAGACTAGACAGTGATGGGTATGGGGTGTGTAGTGTGGTGATCACTGTGGTGTTTGTGTGTGATGTGTCTTCATGATGAGATGTGTTAGAGTAAGAGACAGACATGATAGTAAAAGACAAACAGACATAAAAGAAAAGGGGACAAACAGAAAATAGTGTGTAAACCAGAAAAACAACATTTGAGGTTTAAAAATGTTTCAGATGAAACATGTACAGTATTTCTGGCTTGATTATGGAAGTCTTCTGGTTTGTTTTCCAATCAGAAGCCAAAAGCTGGTAGGTTCAAGGGTCAAAGTCCACCGTTATCATTATCATGAGAATGAGTCGGTGGAAACGGTGATTCAGATTTTTAACTAATCTGGGTAACTCGATGAACACTCATGCATGCGAATCCACTCAGATGCGAGCAGATGCTGCACGCCCGTTTAAATGCGCCGCTACGCCGCTGGCCTCGTTCTTCAGGCATAAAAATAATCAGGCACATGTTTGAACATCTGCCAGCATGTTAGCTTTACTAAACTTTTAATCTCATTCATTTGTCATAAAGGAAAAGTCCAGCTCTAAAAGTGTGATTGCTGCTTGTAGTCATTACCCCCAGAAAGATCGATGTGAAATGACATCTGAGGAGAAGCAGAACCAGCTGCTCCGAGGTCTTCGTGTAAATGTAGGAGTGTACTACCCATGATTCAATGTCATTGTAATGTTGTCACATGTGAACTGAAAGCTTTAATTTAAAACATCAGGGGGTCTGAGAAGTAGTTCTGGACAATATTTCAACAGCGGGAGCTATTTACGATCCTCTTTTTGCTCCATTTGACCGCGGCGTATTTTCATCAGCCCACTGCGCTGCCAAACCATGAAGGATAATTTCCCTTAATTGCACGCAAAGGAAGCCTCGAATCTGACCGTTGGTCGCCTCCGTCGGTGTAATGACACCCCTCGTCCATTCCCGCTGGGGCGTTCAGGTCCTGTCATGGGTTCAGAGGCGCCGCCCGGTAAAACATCCATCTGACGAATGCACATGTTTGTCCTCCTGACTTCTTCTGGTTTTGATTCTTCACTGAAAAAAAAAAAAAACACGAGGGAGGAGAAAAGAGGGCTGCTGTGAAATTTAACAGACGAATAATCAAATTATGACGTGACAACGTTTATTTCCTGAAATCCCCCCCTTTTTTTTTTTTTTTGTCAGAGAAAGCGTTTCCATTTCCTCCGCCTGGAAACTGTAAACTCGAGTCAGGAGCAAAAAGTAATTCGGGAAATAAACATTTCCATTCAGAATAAAAATAGACCATGTCCGGAAAAGCGTTCCTGTGATTGCATTGAAGAAAATTTCCATATTGAGGAGGTTCTGTTATAAAGTCTTATATGCTTCTAATGCTACTCTTCCCCACAAAATGCAAACTGATATTTATATGTTGTTGTGTGGTTTTTTTATTTGAGTCAGAATTTTAAAAAAAGAACTCAAGATATATTTTTTACACTGTATCTTTTATTTATGGTATCTGTTTTAATTTCACTCAGCAAGAGGAGGTTTGAGTTGGTGGTGGGAACCCACAATGTTCGTTTTTCCACAACTGTATAAGAAGAACTGGACAAGATCCCCTGATGCTTTCTTGTTTAAAGTGTCTTCTTCCATCTTACTGCACAGCACCATGTTGGGTAAAAACTGGTGCCGCACATCTCCAGTAAAACCAAAACTGGTCAAATAGGTGGGGCGAGCAGGCTTCAAAGAGGGCCAGAAAACATCCACCTTTGTTAAGCTATCGTAAGTCAGTTATTTTAGCTTGGTTTATGCTAGCTAATGTTACTGATTAAACCTAGCAAGCGAAAAAGCACCTAAAACAAGTGCAGCCAGAGCTGAAACGAGGACTAGCGGAGCTCGCCGCTCGCAGGCCTGAGTCGATTGCAGTCACCTTTGGGTCTAGCGATCCTAGCGACGTAGTCCAGTTAGTTTTAAGACCCAGCGGTACCAGGTCCCAGTAGAACTCTGCTTGTTCTTTTTCAGCTCTGGCAGAGTTAGCCAACTTTATAAAGGGTCGTGAAATGAGCCGAGGTAACATCTCCTCATCCAGAGGACCCAGGTGGTTAGCTCCAGCTAGCTAACTTCAAGTAGGAGCAAAGATGGTCGCTTTGCTAGGATTCACCCTCAAACCTTTCCAGGTCAACCCAAAATAAGTTTGAGTGGGATCCGAGTAGAATCAAGATCACAACAAGACATAACTACATCCAATAAGGTCGTAACAGTGCTAAAGTAATAACAGTTTACCATTAGCATCGCCAGCCATCAATCAAAAGATCACATACTGAGTCATGCATAATTTGTGTTTTACTATAAATTTTTCCAGATGCGATTTGTACACTTGTCATGGATGTAATAATAATAATATAGTGGTCATACAGGAAACCACAAATCTTCAGACACAACTCTAAAGAAACATATGTTACCCCTTAGATTAATCCCATGTTAAACCCCTGCATGATGTCAAACAGTCAAATGGGTTAAGGGTTAGGTTTATGAATTAAACGTTGACCAGGGTTAGCCTGGCCCCCGTAGTGCACTCTCCACCATAGGGATAGCTGATGTCCCTCCCCCCACCATTCCTGTGGCTAAAATGCCCGTACAGTTAAGGGTTAGAGTTATGGCCTTAGGGTTAGGGTTAGGATTAGGTTAGGGATTAGGGTTAAGGGTTAAGGGTCAGGGGTTAGGGGTTAGGTGAAGGAGTAAGGTTAGAGTTAGGGTTTAGGTTTAGGGTTAAGGTTTAGGGTTAGGGTTAGGATTAGGTTTAAGGTTAGGGTTTAGGTTTAGGGTTAGGGTCAGGGTTACAGGTTAAGGATTAAGGTTTTGGGTTAAGGGTTAGGATGAGGGGTTAAGGGTCAGGATTAAGGGTTAAGGATTAAGGTTAAGGGTTAGGATGAGGGGTTAAGGGTCAGGGTTACAGGTTAAGGATTAAAGTTAAGGGTTGAGAGTTGAGGGTTAGGGGTTAAGGGTCAGGGGTTAAGGGTTAAAGAATAAGGTTAAGGATTAGGATTAAGGTTTTGGGTTGAGGGTTAAGGGTTAAGGATTAAGTTTAAAGGTTAGGATGAGGGGTTAAGGGTCAAGGTTACAGGTTAAGGATTAAGGTTAAGGGTTAAGAGTTAAGGGTTAGGGGTTAAGGGTTAAGAGTCAGGGTTAAGGGTTAAGGATTAAGGTTAAGGGTTAGGATTAGTGGTTAAGGGTTAAGGATTAAGGTTTTGGGTTGAGGGTTAAGGGTTAAGGATTAAGGTTAAAGGTTAGGATGAGGGGTTAAGGGTCAGGGTTACAGGTTAAGGATTAAGGTTAAGGGTTAAGAGTTAAGGGTTAGGGGTTAAGGGTTAAGGGTCAGGGTTAAGGGTTAAGGATTAAGGTTAAGGGTTAGGATTAGTGGTTAAGGGTTAAGGATTAAGGTTTTGGGTTGAGGGTTAAGGGTTAAGGATTAAGGTTAAAGGTTAGGATGAGGGGTTAAGGGTCAGGATTAAGGATTAAGGGTAAGGGTTAGGATTAAGGGTTAAGGATTAAGGTTAAGGGTTAGTATTAAGGTTAAGGGTTAGGATGAGGGTTTCAGACAACAGCACAGACTGCATGTGCCCTACTTGTCTGGAGACTAATGGTTTTCACGGTTGTGACTTACCCTGGGATTGGCTCTCTTCCTCCCCACTGCTGCTTTAATCCTGATGGCTGGTTGTATTTATGGATGAACATTTTTTTTTTTTAAATAATCTACGAGTATCGGGCTCATTTGAATTTGTGGAGAGCTGCAGGGCGTCTTTATTATCCCAGTCGTGTGTTTGCTGGCGTTCACCTCGCTGACTGTTTCGTTTTTAATGAGACTTTTACTCTACAGCGGTTGTATTTTTTTTTTGTAGGCCACGCTGTAAAGAAGCTTAACAAATAGAAGAAGAAGAAGAAGAAGAAGAAAAAAACACATGCCGCCACAACCGGCTTTCTTTCGCCTCCTCTGCTCTTATGTGATTTTTAAAATCTGTTTTTGTGCATCAGAAGCCATTATAAGCACAATAGAGGAGCTCAAAAAAACTGGAACAGTGAGAAGAGTGTGAAGAGGAGGAAATTATGTTAAACATAAAGGGTGAAATCTGGACAAGCCCAGTGAAAAGACTTCGAGGTTCACAGATCCAGCTGTGCTTCAAAACAAGCTCCTGTTTTGTTTGTTTTTTGTTGTTTTTTTTCTCCCACTTTTCACTCCCGCTAGCAGTCAAATCTATTTATCTTTATTTCATGGCTTCGCCCGACTTTATCCCAAACACCCGTGCGGCTTCGCTTGCATCACTGGTCGACATGATAGCGTCGCGGCGTTGAGGCGGCGGCGGCGGCGTTGAGCTGCTCACATCCACGTCCACCTGAACTGAGGTGGTGTACGGCGACCTCATTCTCATGTTCAACCAAGCAGAGTGAGAGGATTTGAGCTCTCTGATGGGATGATCATGAGAGGACAGGGACACTGAGGTCATGGAGGGGTGGACGTGGTCAGATGATCAATCTGTGGAGGTGGTGGAGGAGAAATACACCGTCACAATGGATGGATGGATGGATGGATGGATGGATGGATGGATGGATGGATGGATGGATGGATGGATGGATGGATAGAAAATGAGAATGGATGGGTGGATGGATGGATGGATGCATGGATGATGGATGGAAAATGAGAATGGATGATGGATGGATGGATGATGGCTGGATGGGTGGATGGACGGATGATGGATGGATGGATAGAAAATGAGAATGGATGGATGGATGGATGGATGGATGGATGGATGGATGGATGGATGGATGGATGGATGGAAAATGAGAATAAATGGATGGATGGATGGATGGATGGATAGATCAACAGAAAATGAGAATGGATGGATGGATGGATGGATGGATGGATGGATGGATGGATGGATGGATGGATGATGGATGGATGGAAAATGAGAATAAATGGATGGATGGATGGGTGGATGGATGGATGGATGGATGGATGATGGATGGATGGATGGATGGATGGATGGATAGAAAATGAGAATGATGGATTGATGGATGGATGGATGGATGGATGGATGGATGGACAGATGGATGGATGGATGGATGGATGACGGATAGATGGATGGATGGATGATGGATGGATGGATGATGGATGGATGATGGATGGATGATGGATGGGTGGATGGATGATGGATGGATGGATGATGGATGGGTGGATGGATGATGGATGGATGATGGATGGGTGGATGGATGATGGATGGATGATGGATGGATGGATGGATGGATGGATGGATGGGTGTGTGGTTGGATGGATCCATCAGTGTTCTACCTAACCCTAACCTTGGTCCTGTATGGGGGTCTCCTGGAGCCGATCCCAGCTCATTAAGGTGACAGGTGGGGTTCACCTGGACAGGTGGCCGGTCCATCTCAGAAACGTTAAACTTCAAAGGTTATAGAGTCACCAAACCCACTTAAACCCTGATTAAAGCAACAAAACCAGCTCATCTTAAAGCAGCACAAAGGAATGTTGAAGTTCACGGCGCCCCCTGGAGGTGTGGAGGACAGGTGTTACCTGAACAGAACATCGTCTTTGGACGAGGTCTGAAGACGTCCAGACTGGGCGTTGTTCGGTTCGTTTGTTGGAGACACCACCCTCCAGCCTCTTTAAACACCACCAGTAAGGCCCTTATACACGGTCAGCTAGGAATTGTGGGAGTTTTTGGCAGGTTTGAGACCCGGAGGTCTGGCCCTGTGATAATCCCGGTCCAAATGTCTCCCTTTTGTGCAAACAAATACCACCAATTGGGCCAAATGGGAGCTTTTTTTTTCCTGAAAAAGCTCAGGCAGCAGATTTCTCTGAACCTTTATTCGACGGCGAGGACTGGAGGGACATGAAAGCACTGGCTTGCCTTCTCGCTCGTCCTTTTCTCCCTCTCTTCTTTGTCCTATCACCCCCCCTCCACCCCCCCTTTCCCACCGATTTTCCACTAAAATGTTTGCCCAGCATCCTTTTAATTTGATGTTTTGTGTTCAGCCTCGGTGAGGGGACGGCGCTTCGCCGGATCAGAACGCTCTCCAGAATCCTCTGAATACTCGAGGTTTATTCTGTTTAAAAATTTTAAAAAAAAGACCCACAAAGAAGCACCTCCATCACCTTCTCCATCTTGTTGCCAAACACCGAGTCCCGAGAGAAAAACGGGGGAACAAACAAAAACATCGCCGACTGGGTTCGTGGCTTTTTCGCACGCTGACACGTTTTCATAATTTATCAGCCATAATTGGTAATTGGATTCAAAATTATTCTTATTATTAGATTTGGAAACAAATCACCGTTTGTTTTTACATCCATTCATTCAAATCTAATTTGCATCCCCCATCTGATGACACTTAGATAATTAAATACAAAAGAATAGATCTGCAGACGGAGACAACAAAAACAGGGAAAAAAAGTCATCCATTGTGTCCTTGACAACCTTTTAATGAGTGACTGGAGATGGAGGAGCTCTTTATAAGCTCTTTTTTTAATCTTTCAGATTTGTTATCTAGTTTTATATTTTTAAAAAATTAAACACCTAAAGGTCTCCATGATGGCCCGATATGAAGAGCATCGTGGAGACTTCTGGGTTCCAGAAACGAACGAGCTTTATTGTGAAACATTCGGATCAAAGAGGAAAAGACCTTGTAAAAAGTGCCGGATGAAGCTTAAAAGAGATCCACGGTGAACCATCATCTCCGCAGACAAATCCATGCATGCAGTGAGAGAAAACCCCTGCTCCAAAAAGACTTTTATTTTGAAAGGCAAGTCCTGTGGAGTCATGTGACTAAGATACAACTGTTACTGAAAAATTTCAATTCACCTAAATTCACACGGAGGAATGAGCATCTGCCTCATCTTATCCGGAGGCCCCAGATCCACCAGATCTCCCTGTACCCCCCCACGCCCCCCACCCCACCCCACCCCCCGGGATTAGTCCGTTTTTGCCCTCCTGGCCAGATTTTACAGCTCATAAAACTCTTAAATTTATTTATTTATTTTAATCTACAGATATCCTTTCTTACAGCTGCCCTTGATTCAACTCGGGTTCGCGTTTCGACATGGATCAGTTCATTAAGTGCCTTGCTCAAGGACCGAGCGTTTCTTTTTCCATGTTCGGTGTCCTTGGGTGAACCGGCAACCTCTCAGCAGACGCCCGGAGCGCCGAGTCGATTTGTGGAAGACACAGAGAAGTAATTGCTGGGCATCGACTTACACAATAACCCGGCGGTCTGCTGAGACTGCACCCTCGGTCCGGACCGGCTTCATTGTCTTCCCATCAGCGCTCGGCGCTCTTAGTCGAGGCTGCAAAACAGTCCTCCTGATAATTACCGCCACTGTCATTTGTTTTGCCGGGCCTTTTTGCGTGATTGATCTCCTCTGAATGCTTTTGATTCATCATGGCTCCAAAAACGTTAGATTAATTCCCTGCTCCGGCAAGCAGCCTGCCAATTACTTTTAGGGTTAACCTTAATCAGCGCAGCGCTCTTGTGCTATTGTGTAGATTAGATGAGAAGCTTGTCATTATGAAGAAACAATAGACAACCGCCGAGTGGCCAAATCAGGACAGCTCTCCTGGTGGATTATTTTCATAAACAGAAGTTGAAGCCACATGGAAAGTTTTTTTTTTTTGTGTGTGTTGTGGAGGTTTTCCTGTTTCATAACAGCAGCGATTTTGTGATAAATCCAGGAAAAAAAAAAAAAGCAAGAAAAAAAATCCAACTATTTTATTTGGTTTTTACAAGCCCATTCTGTCTGGGCTCATTCAGAAGAGAAGCTTTCCAAAGCCTCGCCGACTTGCGGGGAAATCCTAGCGAGACATCAGAAGGAAGAGGAAAAATGAGCTGGAAGGGAAGAAACTTTCACCATCATGGTTTCTTAATCCAGTCTTGTCTTTTCAAGTCGATTTTTTGAATTAAAGACTGATTTAATGCAGAATAGTGTTGATGTCATATCTCCATTTACAGTGATGGACCCGGTAGGATCCACTGATGTAGCAAGCTAGCGCTCAATACCACTTAGGGGTGATAATGTACCATTTTTGGAATTAACCAACTATCCAAAAGTGGAATATGATGGAAAAGAAGAAGAAAAGAAGGAAAACCAAACGGGAATACAAAGGTTAATAGAAAAGCAGCTGAGATGTTGTGTTTCTGTTTTGTTGTTTTCTCAAACAGTAACAGGACCAATCTTTTCTCTGGCCTTTTCAGCTGTCACGTCTCTATTTACAGTGATGGACCCGGTAGGATCCACTGACGTAGCAAGCTAGCGCTCAATACCACTTAGTGTTGGTAATGCATCATTTCTGGAGTTAGCCAACTATCCAAAAGTAAAATATTATGGAAAAGAAGAAGAAAAAAAGAAGGAAAAACCAAACTGGAATATAAAGGTTAATACTGAAGCAGCTGAGATGTTGTGTTTCTGTTTTGATATTTGCTCTAACAGTAACAGGACCGATCTTCTCCCTGGTTCTTTCAGCAGTTATATCTCCATTTACAGTGATGGACCCGGTAGGATCCACTGATGTAGCAAGCTAGCGCTCAATACCACTTAGTGGTGGTAATGCACTGAAAATTTAAATAGGACACTTTATTAAAACCACTGGACTACACTAATTTGTGATTGACGGTTAGAGACGACGCAACCTTGTACTCATTAAGTTTTATATATGATTTCAAAGATTTTAATTTCTTGTTTGGTCACCTGGAGGCTTTTCATATATGGAATTAAAATACTAATAAATGTGTAATCTATTTCTTTTCCTTTTTTACATGACTATAGGACAGACAGTACAAACAGACGTTTTTCAATTTTTTTTTTTTTTAAATTCAGTGAAAAAGCAAAAGTAAGTTAAACCAAACTGAGGTTGATTTAGTAAACGTTGGCGCTGCGCTGAATATCTAACTAATTAAAAGAGCAAATTGAATCAAACATGATCTTCCTCCTGCAGCCAAGTTTCTGTAAATAAATCAATATGATGATCAGTTAAGAAGTCATTTACCAACAAAATTACACCAGAATCCGGTTTTCAATGAGGCACATTTAATTATCTTGTTTTTTTTTGGGTTCTTTAAAGATTATTATTATTTTTTTATATATATCAAGTTCTTTTGATTGAGCTTAATTTCAGTTTATTTAATTTAGACCGCCAGGAAGCAGATACAATCTTAGAGGTGGTTTGGAGAAGGTAAAATTCAAAATCATTTTCAGATTTTAAAAAGTTTTCCAATTATCACCAATCAAGACAAAACTAAGGAGCTTAAGGGCTTTTATATTATAATATTAATATCATTACCCTCACCGTCTACATGAACTTTACTAAAGTACGTATATTTATCTTAGCTGACATTTTAGCCAGACCTTTTAAACATCTTAAACTTTTTTTTGTTTAACCCTGATTTAATTTGTGGTGATTGATGAGGTTGAGTTCAGGTCGGCGTTTCCTCCGAACCCAGACCTTTGGGGGGGTGTCTGGGGTTCATCGTGGGACGGCTAACAGCATTAGACAACCCCGCTCCAGCTAATGGGGCTCGGTTTGCTTCTGCTTGCTTTTCAGGAGTGTTGGGCTATTAATCAGTCGTGTCTTTGCTGCCAACTCCTCAATAAGAGAAGTTCGCTGTCCTAAAAGGGGCAACAAGTCGCCGAATTTCAGAATCACTTTATTCCCAGTAAAAAAGAAAAAAAAAAAAAAAAACAGGTTAAAAGACTGGGAAATTATTCTGACGGAGCGGTGCAGATATAACATAAAAGAATGGAAAAAGTAAAAATTTTATAAACATAAAAAATGAGAATAAATCAAAATAAAATAAATATACTAGGTATAAATTTGTATATTTTGGCTCCTTTTATGTAATCTGTAGGAGAGATGGATTATGGGAATTACAAAAAGTGAGTTAAAAAAATAAAACAAACACCCTAAATATGTTGAGAACTAGATATGAACCTTCTGTCTATTCTTGTTTTTGTTTGTTTTGTTTTCTCATTTCACAATTTTAACTTTCTTCTTTTATCTGGACTCTGGACCAGCAAAAAAAAAAAAAAAGACCCAAAAGAGACACTTTGAACCCTGAGGCTTTATTTAATTTAATTTAATTTTATTTTATATTATTTTATTTTATTTTATTTTATTTGTATTTATTTATTTATTTTTCAAGTTTGTTGATTTATTTATTTAAGGTTTTTTTATTTTAAAGTTGACTTTTATTAAGTCTGGTTTGGTTTTTAACCTTATGGTCCCTTTAGGAAGATAGTATTTTAACATGATTTATTTTGGATATAGTCAAAATCTAAATAATCCAAAAAAAAAAAAAAAACTCTAGAAAAGACTGTCAACGACTGCGAGAAAATGATGCTAACTAGTCTTGAAGCTGCCGGTGAACCAGGGCGTGATCAGCCAGCGGCCGCTTCATGCCTGGACGATTTATTTCCAGCCTGGATGTGGAGCGGTGAACACCTGCTGCCCTGCACCTGGAGGGACTTCTGGGTAACGCCACTGGGACGGGGGGGAGGGGCAACCAGGAGCACCTGGTGCTACTTGAGAACATGTGTTTTCACCAAGCTCCGCCCATCTCACTTCCACTGAAGCTCGTGTGGACCAGCGGTTCGTTGCAGTTCATCGACTGACCACTAGAGGCTGAGTTCATGTTAAAATGTCCAACTTTAGAGCAGAAATAAACAAATTTACAGCCTGGTTCAAAAATCTGTTTTGATCTCAATTGTCTGATTTCATAAACATGACAACTCTGACAAGAATGATTTTTCTTTATTATTATTATTTTTTCGGTACCATACCATTCTGATATCATTGACTGACAGTCGGCTCAGCCACTGGCTAGCCGTTAACACTTCCTTATTTGGAATCATCATGGTACCACGTTTAGCCACTAGCTAGCCGTTATCACTTCCTTATTTGGAATCATCATGCTACCACTTTTAGCCACTAGCTAGCCGTTAACACTTCCTTATTTGTAATCGTCATGCTACCGCTTTTAGCCACTAGCTAGCCGTTAACACTTCCTTATTTGGAATCATTATGCTACTGCTTTTAGCCACTAGCTAGCCGTTATCACTTCCTTATTTGGAATCATCATGCTACCACTTTTAGCCGTTATCACTTCCTTATTTGGAATCATCATGCTACCACTTTTAGCCACTAGCTAGCCATTATCTCTTCCTTATTTGGAATCGTCATGCTACCGCTTTTAGCCACTAGCTAGCCGTTAACACTTCCTTATTTGGAATTGTCATGCTATCGCCTTTAGCGAAGCAGCCACCTGTTTTTTAATAATAATAACCTAGCGTTGGCTAAAAGTGAAGGTCAGTTTTCATTTTGTCGTTGAATCTCAACGGTATATCCTGAAAATCTTCGGAAACCATCTTCGGGTCACGTGACCGAATGTGTCATCTATTGTTTTATATATTTAATGATTTTCAACATTTTACAGTAACACCACACAATATCGCTAGATTTGTCACCACTTTTTGCTTGTCGGGTCTGAATACTTACGACAAAATTCGTAAAGCTAGCTAAACTAAATTTTATCCGTTAGTTCAAATATATTCTTTAAGGCAAAACAAACAAAAAACAGTGAATATACATAATACATTATACTCACATATAAAAAGAGAGAGAGGAAGCAAAACTAAGCAGAAAGGAGAGCAGGTAATTAAATGAATGAGTTAGAATGATACAAATAAAGATAAAAAGATAGTTTTATTGATTTCAATATTTATAATAGTTAAGATATGGGAATACCAACACAGCAGTAATGATAATAATAATAATAATAACAATAATAATAATAATGTAAAAAATCCTAATGTAAGACTATATATAATACTAATAATCATCATCATCTTAATCATAATCATAATAATAATAATATGAGCTAGTCATGACCATTTGAGGCAAGTTTAATTAGTTACTACCATGTCACGCCCCCAGCTTTTTTTTGTCTGTCCTAACATAAGCAGAAAGTATTTCATTAAAAAAAAATTTTTTAAAAATTATGTGCATTTTGTATAAGTCATTTGGTTTGACCTTAGTGGAACTGGTTTGAATTCAAATTTCATTTTGAGGTACAAAAAAAAAAAAAAAAAAAAAAAAAGAACACTTGAACCAAACCTATTTAGCATCTAATCTGAAATTACAATATATTTTAAGAACTTGTGTCTTGTGTGAAATTACCAGAACTGTCTTTCACATAATGTGAGCAGTTTGGTTCAAAGTCTCTTTTCTTTTTCACAATAAATATTTAAGAGCTCGCGTCGATTGATCCCATCATCAGTTCAGTTCCTCCTTCTGTTAAAAGGCTGGATAAGGCATGCTGCTCATAAACCAGCCTAGTAGTTTTTATTATTTTTTTCTATTGACTTCAGAGAAAATGTTTGATACCACTGGTGGGTAAGACTATTAAACACAGCTGGCCTGACTCTAGTTTGTTGTTGACAGCTGAAATACAATCAAGCTGCGTTTTAAGATGTTGTCTTCATATCTGCTGCAGTCCTTTTGCTGTTGTTCCTCTTCAATTTTCCACAAACCTTTTTATAACTGAAATCATGGCAGCCAATATTACGGGCTTGCATGGGACCAATGATAATAAAGTCTGTCTGAAAACTGATGAGAGGAAAAAGACTGAAGAGGGAGGGATTTTATTTTATATTAAAGTTCTCGCAGCTTTAGTGCAGATCTGTAGTTCATATTCAGTTATGCAATGAAAAGTTTGCAAAGTTCCCTCACCTTCAAAGTCCTAAAAGTTTTTCTACCCAAGTGTGACCATCCTTCATTTCATCCCGGTTACCTTCAAAAACACACACATCCTATTTTCTTGTCAGTTGTTTGCCAGCATTTCTTAATAAAACGATTTCTGCTGCAGTAGAAATGCCATCCTGTTTGTTGACTTTACAAAAACTTAAGGACGTGTGCAAAAAAAGTCAAATATGAGTAAAGATGAAAGAAGATTTTGTCCATACTCATCTATCTGAAACATATTTAGTGTTTGGAGAGATCAGGGGTAAAATTTAGGAGGACCACACTGTAGCAGGACCGATTTTCTCTCTCATATCTCCATTTACAGTGATGGACCCGGTAGGATCCACTGACATAGCAAGCTAGCGCTCAATTCCAAAAAACACAAAAAATGGTGATAATGTACCATTTTTGGAGTTAGCCAACTATCCAAAAGTAAAATATGTTTGAAAAGAAGAAGAAAAGAAGGAAAATCAAACTGGAATAAAAAGGTTAATAATGAAGCAGCGGAGATGTTGTATTTCTGTTTTGTTGTTTCCTCAAACTGTAACAGGAACGATCTTCTCTCTGACCCTTTCAGCTGTCATATCTCCATTTACAGTGATGGACCCGGTAAGATCCATTGATGTAGCAAGCTAGCGCCCAATATCACTTAGGGGTGATAATGTACCATTTTTGGAGTTAGCCAACTATCCAAAAGTAAAATATGTTCAAAAAGAAGAAAAACCAAACTGGAATATAAAGGTTAATACAGAAGCAGCTGAGATGTTGTGTTTCTGTTTTGTTGTTTTATCAAACTATAACAGGACTGATTTAGTCCCTGGTCCTTTCAGTTGTCATATCTCCATTTAGAGTGATGGACCTGGTAGGATCCACTGACATAACATTTTTGTACCATACCATTCTGGTATGATTGACTGACAGTCAGCTCAGCCACTAGCTAGCTGATATCACTTCCTTATTTGGAATCGTCATGCTATCGCCTTTAGCAAAGCAGCCACCTGTTTTTTAATAATAATAACCTAGCGTTGGCTAAATGTGAAGGTCATTTTTCATTTTGCTGTTGAATCTGAACGGTACATTATGAGAACCTTCGGAAACCATCTTCGCGTCATGTGACCGAATGTGTCGTCTATTGTTTCATATATTCAATGGTTTTTAACACATTACAGTGACACCACACAATATTGCTAGATTTGTCACCACTTTTTGCTCGTCGGGTCTGAACACTTAAGCTAGCAAAACTAAATTTTATCAGTTAATTCAAATATATTCTTTAAGGAAGTGTTTTGGAAATAAGTCTGAATTTTTCTCCTGAAGGGTCAAGAAACAAAACGATGCTCGCCTCCGCCGCCTCATCAGTATTCAGTAATATTCACCGAGTCCACAACCGAGCATAGGCCTTTTTCTTTTCTTTTTTTTTAATTGTCCCTCTGTAGGCAAAAAGAGTTTTAAAAAAAGAAAAGAAAAGAAGAAGAAAAGAAGTAAACACAGCCAGCCGTCACCCGGCCCATTATTTCTCGGCCTTGCCGATGCCCTTGATCACCCATGATCCAGCTGAGGTTTTTACCTCCAAACATGCTAACCCGGGGTGTCGTATTTCAAGCTGACGCGTCGCCCCCGGTGGGTGGGGGTAAGGGTGGATTCGGTGGTGCCAGGCAGCTGGTGCCAAAACCGGTACCCCCCCCCCCCCAACCTCCTCATCTTGACACCCTCAGCATTTGAATATGTGCTTTACGCAAACATCAATCCGGCAGAGTTTTTGAAATTCAAATGATGGAGGAAGACACCTGGTCTTTGGCAGTTGTCAATTATAACTCAGCCAGAAGCTCATTAGTAAAACGAGTTCTTCTAACAGACATGAAATGACATTTCCATAATGGAACAATCGTGTTTCCAACGCCGCGGTTCGCCGAGCGCGGTAAGTAGAGCAGATCCAAGCCGAGCCGAGCCGAGCTACACTTGGATGAAAACATTTGTGTACACAAAAAACACGAATTTGCACACACACACAGAACCAGATTTATTTTGAACCTATAATTTGAGAATTTTTTTTATTTTTTTTAAATCATAAATCCCAAAGAGTCTAGAAAAATGACAGAACAAAACCACTGATTATTTCCACGGTGAAATCTGAGTTTCCTTTCAGCCAAAAGGAAAAAAGGGAAAAGTTCAAAGTAGTTTTTGTAAATCAATAACGTAAGTGCTCCTTCGGTTTAAGAATCTTTTTCTTCTTTGTGAACTCAACAATGTAGCTGATTACAGCAGGATTCAAGATTTTTCTAAAGGTTTGTTGGCATGTTCGCTGGTTTTCTCGTCTTCATCGAGTGCCTTTTCCGTCCTTGAACGTTTCGGAGGGTAATTTTTAATCAATTACTACATTTATTTTCTACAACCTGCTTTTACTTTATTCAGAAATTGCTGCAACTGAACCAAGTCTTGTTCATGTCAACAACCTAAATTTGTCTCATCAATGTTG
>JAOWBL010001440.1:0-15350 GCA_028564865.1 Zenarchopterus dispar | reverse complement strand
TGATACATTTCCTAGATTGCTTTTTCCACCTGGGCAACGTTTGTGAGACTTCACATTATTAAAAAAAAAAAAAAAAACAAACACCCACAAAAATCTGTTGTAAAGTTGAATTAATGCTCTGGCCACATCACAAATCAATTACTGTAATACCACCCTCAATAAACTTAAGACTCCAACTGACAGGACCATTTCTAGCTTTGTGGGGGTCCAACGCTAGCACACCATTATATCCTTGTGAGAGAATGATTCCTCTTTTTGAAACCAGCGCACATAAATATTCATTATGCACATGTACAGTTAGGATCTCTGATGGGTAGGAGCCGGAAACACGAGTTTGGTCCTCTGGAGGTAGAAAAGACATTATGTAGAAGAGCTAAACGGAGCCTGTTGTGGAGAGATGAGATATGGGGGAGAAAGGTGGAGGGGAGCCGGCTGCAGGAGGAAAGAGGAGAAGTTAAGTAGCAAATCTGGAAGCGGAGATAGCAAGCTCTGGCCACACTACAGTCGCTCTCCTGCTGAAGCTTCTCTTCATCCCTCTTCTACTCCTCCCTTTCCTGTCCATCAGTCTGTCTGTCACCTTACCTCCATGTATCCCACCATTCAGCTCAACCGATACCCCTCTTCTCCCCTATTCCACCATTGCTAAGTGATTCATTGGCAGGCTGCCCATCCCAGCTCAGAGAAAGAGAAAAGAACATCAGGAATACAACAACTGGATACAGGCTAAAAGAAAAGTGACAGAAAAATAAGGCATGGAAATGTGTGGATAAAGATGTGTGGAGAAAGCTGAAGAGGAAAAAAGCAGGAAAAGAAAGTGAGAAAATGTGCTTGATTGCAGAGTGCTACTGATTCTTTATTTCTCCCCTCCAGGATATCCAATGTGACCGAGCAGCACTTCAGTATATAATCCTTTTCAGAGGTGACGCTCCAAGCATTTATCCACAGTTACCCGATAAAAGAGGACATCTCTCCTCTCTAACTGCTTTCATTCCACAACAATATGTAGTGAGGAAGATGACAGCAGAGGAAGGATGGGGGGGGAGACATGCTCCACTAACTCGATTTACTTTGACTCTTCTACTGTCACAGGCGTCTCCTCCTCCAATCTGTCCATCTGCCCAACTCCTTCCTCTCTCCTTATCTCAGGGCAAAGCAGCACTGCACACGCTCACGCACTTCGCTCATTTCTCTATCCGGTAAACCAGCAGGAAGATGACTGAAAGTGTCAAATCTGAGTCAACGTTAGTCTGCTCTTATGATAAAAGGTCACCTCAGAGTGACATTTTCTTAAAAAGAGCTGATGATCACCAGTTTTCTTGCAGGTTTTATTCGACATTGATGCTAAAAACTCACTGGCTGGTCACTGGTTGACTGAGTTTGTCCCAAGCTCCTCAGAACTTGTTCCTGTATTTCATTTGACTCATTCAGAAACAACCATCTAGTTATAGCTCGTCTTTAGGGCACGATGAATGCTCAGGACAAGTTTCAGCCAAGTCCAGGACAAAACTGGAGAATTATTAAAGCTTTGAGAGAATTGGAGTATTTGAAGCAGGGCTTTAGGATTTTGCATAGTTCAATTAACTTCCTTTTCTCCAATGTTTTCTTCACTGGGATCAATAACTTGGGAGGGTTAGGACAGTTTGCACTGAATAACCTTCAAGATTTTGCAAAAAAAAGTTCACTTTTCTGTAATCCTACACATACAATTATAATAGCCTGACGTTTCAGTCCTAGAGAACAATGTTATAAGGTAAAAGACACATTATAATTGAGTAATAGCTAGTGTGTTTGGCTACTTGATAATAAATCACTCAATCAGTATATACTCCTAAATATGCAACAAAGAATGCTACTGGAGCTAATAAAACATTAATAATTGTAGTTATATTTGGTTAATCAATTGAATATTACTTAAAGAAAGAAAAAAAAAACTGTCATGGTTGCAGTCTGTATTTCCGGGCTGTGAAACAGAAACCAGCCAAAAACTGCACACACAGTGGGTTTAATAAGTCCCACAATGCACTGATGTGGGCCACCGCAGCATTTTACGAATGATCTCCAGCTGCCTGCCCTCAATCAAACCCTGCCAATCTGGAAAAGAATCAGAGTAGAAATGTGGCCTGATTGCTTTGAGCTGAGCTCCGAGTGCTCAGTCGCTTCAGGAGGAACACGTTTACAAGGAGGCTTACACCGCCACCTACTGGAGGAGTAGGGTCAAAACAGCAAGCCTGGGTTATGTCTGGAGATCCGGAGAGAAATGATTAGTTGCTTATATGAAGGAAAGGACACTCACCCGTCTGAATCGATGCTGTTCTCGTGAACCATGGCTTTTAGGGCGTCTGAATTTGCTGAAGACGGACAGTTTCAGATAGAGAGAAAAAAAAAAGAGAGAGAGTTAGGAAGTGGTGAGGAGAATGCTTCAGAAACTGTTTAGCAATATGAAATGTTGCATCACATGTATTCATCAAACTCATACATATACAACAAGGGGGATCCACCAGTAAAAATAAAAAAAAAAAAAAATATATATATATATATATATATATATGTTATGATTAACTCAACTTCTATAGAAATGGTCAAGGATTCAGTTAAAGTTTTGAATATTTCTCATTGCTCACATACATCAACCACCAGCATCTGCTTACAGGCTAAGAAACATTACCACTAAGGCCGACAGCTCAGATTTACATAATTTGCTGCCAGGAACATATTTCCCTAATGCATTCACTGACTTCACCATCAGCACGTAGCGCACACAGACATAGAAATCCGTGCATAGTGGGGAAAAGCCTGGGAAATATGAGACGGCTTGTGTAGCTTCGTGTAATGATTTGACATAAATATGCACAAGCTTCTGTCCTCCTCGTCCTCAGCCTAATGCCACGAAGAGGCCACGGAGGGTTTTATAAACACTCTCCTTTGACTGGCTCAGTTTAATTTCTCACTTGAATGGATAAAAGCAAATTTCTAAACATTTCAGGGTCATGTTTTGGTCTTTAAGGTGTCAGAATTTTTTTTTTTTTTTTTGTGATCAGCATCTACAAGCACAGAATGCCATTTCTTCCCATTATTTCATATGACTTATTTTTCCTTCAATACTTCTGTCTTTGCTTTTCTTGGTAATTTCAGACAAAGTCCACCAATAGGAATAATGAATTAAAAGTTTTCTTGTTTCATTGAGTGAGAGATAAATGGCAGTTGTATGTCTTCGGTTGGCCTGTAGGGGGCAGTGTTTGCTTCGTTAACTCCTGCAGCCAGCCGTTTTTCACTTCCTTAACTATTTTCCTTTTCAGCACAAACTGCTGTCGTTTATAATAATAATAATAATAATAATAATAATAATAATAATAATAACAATAATAATAATAATAATAATAAATATTAAGTTAAAACAAGCTTAAGATAACAATTTCCTCTCAGAAAGAAGAAAAATGATGCCTGCAGTTAATTGTCTCTGGTTTATGGTGAAAGCTAAAAGTGTTTCACAGCCCATCATAAAGGAAACCTGAATCAAAGGATGTCCACATAAAGACTCTGAGCTTGAATCACAGTTCCAAACCTGCAGCTCGTACGGATGTGACTCTTAGACTGTTACTACAAGAACAGTCATGAGTCATCTCAGGAGACAGAAAAAAAAAAAACAACTAACAGCTCAGGACATTGGTGATCAGTCAGGATGACAATACAATAAAATGCAGCGCTGCCTCTATGTGTCATACTAGACATTAATCACCCAGTGGGTTTCAGAAACTCATTCATTCAGGAATCAATAGTGACAGGGAAGATAGATCTTAGCATACCTCAACAAAAGCATCTGTTTCAGAAACATTTTACAGAGAATAATAATATTACCACGAGTGATTAAATTTTAGGTAATGCACCCCAATGAAGACAATGGAAAGAAAATTGGTTAACTGAGAAAACCAAAAGATGCTTTAGAGCATTTATTTAAATGAAGTCAGTAGCACCGCTTTGTGGGTCATTAAAACCCAAAACCTTTGAGCTATTCGATCCAATAATGTATAAAATTAAAAAAAAAAAAAAAAACAGCAACGTTTTCCTCACGAACCTCTGGTCTATCCAATAAACATATAAACTCTCCTAAATAGCATCAAAGTCTCCTCCTTTATTTCTGTTTTTTTTTTTTAATTTACACTTAAAATAACATACCAGACTGGAATCAATCCCAGCTCTGTTGTTAGATGGTGAGGGGTGAAAATGTCATCAAAACACCAACACGCCATGAACCAAAGCAGTTTTAACTGAGAACAGTGTAAGTATTTGACTCCAACACTTGACCTCTTTAGTTCAAAATATCCAAGATTTGATCTAGGTTTCTGGCAGCACCGAACTTTCCTCTTTTTTTATTGATGACTCAAGTTGACTTAAACTTATAACAGGATGGAAGATAATGACAAAGAGTTCAAATTAAAATCTGCTTGGTTTGTCAGTAAGAACCCTATCCACACTATCACTCAAGTGGAATAATGACACTAATTTCCATTTTGCTGCAAAAATACATAAAGTTTGAACTCAAAACAGCTTTAATTCATATTCTTTAAGTTTACACACTTTACTATCTAATAACAGACCTGGGGGGTTGCTTTAACACTTCTTCTGTCTCTGTAAGGCTCTATGATCAAGATTTGCAACTTTTAGTGTGTTAAACATCACATGTTGAAAAGGCAAGATATTCCAAAAGAATATCATCAAAATACACCTGCTTCTCCACATTTGTGATGGAAAAATAATTAAGATACAAAAACCTTCCTGTTTACATGGACGACACCTGGGTAAATAATCAGGACTCACCTAAAAACAGAACTTGGGGAACTCTTCAGTGAGGTCTAAATGTGAATAAACATGTCACTCTTTTGTCAGCAAATCTCACGAGTGCACTTGGATGACTCAAGATCCTCTTTTCACTGAAATACCCAAATACTCTTTGTACCTCCAGACAAAAGTCTCAGTATTGCTCCATTACACGGGGACATTTCTTAGAATGGCGCCTATTGTACACTTGTACAATACTCCTCTCCTTTGTTACTACTTGGGATTTATTACAGATTCAGCTCCACACGGCAGCTCGGAGACATGATTTGTCAGTATTCTCTCTATTTAGTTCAAAGAAATAAGCAGTATTCAGTTGTATAAACTCCTGTCATTGCTAATGGTGTCATAAAATTCCAGTGGGGTTGCCCTGGAGATGAACTTCCACTCAAAGCTCCAATCCTGAAGCCAAACTCTTCTCAGAAGAGCTCATACTCCAGCACAGACTTCCTTCCCGCCCGCTGCGTGAAAATCTAATGCTTTCAACAACAAAGAGAAGCGATGAGTTCAGGGGAGGAAGGGAAGCTGGAGTCACTGAGATCAGTCTCCCTCGAAATTGAAAAATACTTCTGAAATGACAGGTGGAAAAACTGAAAAGGTCTGCTGAGCACGTACCTTCATTCTTCATGATGAAGTGGACAATCTGTCCAACTGTGTCATTATCACTCATGGTGTCATTCAGCTCTGAAACAACAACACAAACAAACACAGTGCGTTTAGTAGATATCTAATAATCAAAACAAAATAACAGAAGCAATAACAGTCCAGATACCACAGCTGAGTATTAATGTGAGTTCATCTTCACCCAGTCTCTCCAGTTATCCTGATTTGACTGAACTCTTAATATCAGGACTTAATAACATTGCTCCCAGAGGGTCTTCTGCTTTAATGGAGCCACAAAAAAAAAAAAAAAAAAAGATGAGTTTGACGAGAAACCCCCACACAGATTAATGAAGCATTTCCTGCTCATTTCCTGAGACCTGGGTTTGTAATTTCATTGATATTGTTGTTATATTGTGTTAAAGCTCCTGTGAGTTATTTTCTACCGTTTTTTTTTTTTTTTTTTTGCCCCTACTTGGGGACAGTGGAGCAACCTGTTCCAAGTAAGACCCAACCTACAGTATGTGCTTGTTTTCTGAGGATTAGGAGACGAATGTCAGCCTGATATTCGCTGCTAAAAGACAACACCTGGCTCTCCAGCTGCAACCGCGCATCCTCCTTATTAGATCAACAGCTGGTTGTTTTAGTGTCCCAGCTGCCGTTTCCCGCTCTACAGGTAGTCGGCACCTTTTATTTAGAAATTCCAACTGATGTTGTCAAAATCAAAATGAACAGAGTAATCAGAGATGGTCAACAGTCTGCATGAGCAGAAATGATGGAAAGTACAGATCAGAGCAGGCGTGTGTGCACAAGAACCGCGCAAAAAGCATCAGAGGAGCAGAGAGTGAAGTTATCAAGACATGTTTATTGATCATAAGAAAAAAAAAGAGACAATATTCCAACTAGAATTCAGGATATAATGCAGAAGAAAATAAAAATAAACACCCACATCGATAGGCCTCGCAGTGTGGTTCCTGTACAGAACATTTAGGATGATAGAAAAGGCTCCTAACTTATTTACAACGCTGACTGTTTTTATTTTGGTCTCTATGCTGCAGATGGACGTATTCACGTTAAAAACAATGGAATAGGAACCAGTTTAACCACTATGAGCGGCATCTTTTACATTCACGGTCTCCTCCTGAATTAAATCTGCACAAAAGAACCTTTGTGATTTTTAGCTCAGTGGGTCCCCTTAGATGTAGAGAAATAAAATTTGTTTTTTTAGTCTATAAAAAAAAAAGGAAAAAATGTTGAGAGTAGTCCAAAAAAAAAAAAAAAAAAAAAAAAAAAGAGAAGAATTTTATTGAGAAAAAAAAAAGGCATGAACTCAGACTGGTGCTGATGGCATGTGAGAACTGCTCTCTGGTATTTTAATGACAATCGCACATTTTCAAGGTTTTTGGCCAATCTGTAATCTTTTATCCTCCATGTTGCTATAAACTTAAGAAAAAACAATCTGAACACATGTAAAGCTTAGTATCTAACTAGCAGCTCCAGTTAGATGGATAAGAGCTAGCAGTGGCGGCAGACAGATCATTTAATGCAAGGTTTGAAAAACATAATAAAAAAAAAAAAAGATCTGAAGAGACTTGCTCTACTTGTTTAGTGTCTCATGAAGGGTTTCCAACCAAACTGAACTGAAAGCACTCAAGATTTTTTGGCTCTACTGATCTTTGACAGATACAGGAGCAGGAAATGAAGGCAGAGAGAGAGAGAGAGGATGTGGAAACAAAAATGACCCCAAGCCAGGATTCAAACCCAAGTGAGCTCCACGAGCACCGTCGGGTCTGCACAAGAGATGCCAGCCCAACCAGTTGAGACATGTGGCATGTCTAAAACTTATATTACAACATGGTAAGAAAAACGGCTGCAGCTTGAACTCAAAAGTATACAGATAGGGAGCGAAATCAAAACAACTGCCAAAACAAGGCAGCTTGTTTGGTGATAAAACTCGAGATGCGTCATGCCACACATGGCATTGTTGGAGTAAAACAGTCAAGTGCTGTAAAGTTTAAAAATAAACCAAATAGTATATAGCAGCATACTCCACTTCATGCACAGGTAAGGTGTTTATAATTCACTGGCTGGATCCTCCACCTGTTGGTGCTGGGATGATGACGCATTTGCATTTAACTGAATAATAAAGAGCTTTCATTGGTGTGATGACTTCTTACTATTTATTTGTCTCAACCATCCTTAAGAGAAATCGCTTCTCATATGGTAAAGCCGCAAGCCTTTACTTCATAAATCACGGGGTGACAGCAGAAATGCAGAAAATGCGCAATCATCGACTGCTGCCCTTCAAGTCTGCGAAGCCAAACTTCCAGCCAGCACACACCCTAACGTGGAGTTTCCCGTGGACTGCTTCCTCCTGCTTTCCTCAGTTCTGATAAACATAATCATATTCCCAGGCATCCCTCTCCCACTGCGCGCGGTCATCAGCGCACAAAGAGCTCGGTTTGAGCTCTGCGTCGGGTGAAACGGGAAGGAGCCGAGAGGAAACCTGATCACTGGGAGAGTGGGAAAAACGGGGTCAGGACACAAAAGAAACATCCAACCTTTGTTTCCACACATGGAAGAGGTGGTGGGTTCTGTGGAAAAGGCCCACACACACGCGAGACAACGGCTACCTGTTCTCCACTGAACGTGCTCCCCCGATTCATTGGTTTTAGTCTACGTGGGAAATAACTGAAGCAGGATATACAACGTGGAAAGCTGTAATGTAGCACGTGTGTGGGAATTGCAGCACAAACTGTCACCAGTTCTCGCAGCACAGTGTCAGCAGTGTGTTTTCTTTTTAATCACGGCATTTCTCTTCCTCGTGATGGACCTCAGAGCCAGACAGTGAGGCCAAAACCTCTGCACCAGAGAGTTACTCCATATGGAGCAAAAAATAAAGAAAGAAATATGGACAACTAAGAGGAAGTCTCGCTCAAGTCAGGGAAAAAAAACAAAAACAAAAAAAAAAAACAAAAAAAAACTTTTCAGTAAATCACCCTACAGGGTTAAAAAAAAAAAAAAAAAGATTTTGTGCAGGGATTTTTCTCTCTTTCACCTCACTAAACAAACGTCACGTTGAATCAGGGCACAAATGACTGTCAAACAGCTTTTGGTTTGTTCTTCTGTCCACGCCTTAAAAAAAAGGAGAAAAAAAAGGGGGGGGGCAGGAGTTTTTTTTCTACTAGAGAAACAGGACTAAATTTAGAAAGCGACTTCACAAGAAGTGAACTGTTAGTAGCAGCTCCTGACTTTAGCGACCGTTACCAGGAGTTTTGGGTTCATGTCTGTTCATCTCAGGTTGGTTTGGTTTTTTTAAATAAAGATTCCTTTTTCGGAGCAAATCCCATCTAAAAAGAAACAAAAGTATTTGTTTTATTAAACGCCTTCACTCTTGCAGGTTTATATTACAATAAAAGAGAAAACCCCTGGCTCCTGAGTTCACGTCACACCAGGTTATTATTATCGTCAGGCACAACACCTGACGTGGACCAGCTCATTACATTTAGGAATGTAGTCGCAGCCTGCAAGTACTGGAGGGCAGGTGAAAGAGAAAGCACATGCCTTTGCTTTATTCCCGACCTTGACTCTCACTTCCTCGTGACTGGAATTAAAAAAATATATATATGACTGAACATCAGACAAGATGGAGGTTTCAGTTGGAAAACTGTATTAACAAATTAGATAATAATAATAAGGATCGTGTCTTTTTTTCCCCCCAGATATAAGAAATATTCCCAGTGTTTTATTCTCACTTTTCTGTCTCAGGTTTAATAACCGAAATGACTCATAAAAATCGGTTAACTTTAACTTGCACCATAGGAATAGTTGTTCATTGAGCTGGGAGGACACAGGAGCAGTGAGCTGAATGAATGAGTAGAGAGGTCCGATTGTGACAAGAAAACAGACAAACTGGAGCCACAAAAACAGTTTCACAGCACTTGTGTGTCAAACCCATCGAAATGTGCAGTATCAGCAGTTTCTGAGTGAATGGAGCTCAGATGCACTTCCGCGAGTATTTGTACCATGATGGACAGAGAGCTGGGACGTCTAAGGTGTGGACATTCAAAACCGTGCACAAGTGTGCAACAGGAACGGGTTTTTGAGTCAGCATGGCTTAAGCACTCTGCAGGGTGATTTATGAGAGTGGTTAAATTATCCCAGTAACAGAAAGTTATCAAAACACACGAGGAATAATTGACCAAACACAAATATTCAGACAAAACCCAGCAGCTGCAGGTATTCTCAAAAAAAATTACATAAAATTTATCTCCCTGAAGTGTTTTTAGCTCCTGTTTCTGCCATAAAAATGGAAGAGGTCAAGGGGCGTATCCACCATAGGACCCTAGTTCCTGGGAAGTTCTTAACTCAAGATAAAAAATAAAATAAATAAATAAATAAAAAGTTACTTGAACAATAAACCCATTTAACATAAACATCTTCTTGTGAACCCCTCACAAAATGAAGTTATAACTATGACATGAGCATAATATGGGTGTTTTAAATAAATTTATGAATCTCCATCCACATTTGAGTGCACAAAGTTAAGATCTGATATCGAAAATCCTACCTGGCATATTTTTCAATGATACCTTGAAACAATTTTTGTCAAATCAGCTGTTCTTGGAAAGGAAAAGAGGGGGAAAAAAACTATAGATTTTCTTTGTCAAACATGTTCCATTGTCCTTGGTTCCTACTTGCATTAATCTGAACAATCATCCTGGGTGTGTTTTGTCGGTGACAAAAGGATCTAAACACACTGGACGGGTGAGCTGTCAGATGTTTTACAGAGGCGTCAGTAAAATCCGACACCTCAGAGTTCTTCCAAGTCCGCTTACCTCCACCCTGCTCAGGGTCCTTGATTTCTTCCTCACACTCCTCCTCATTCTCCTGGGCAGTGGTGCACCGGTAGCCCTTCCTCTTCAACACGTGGCAGATGACCACCCCGAGCAGGCCCAGCAGGAAGAAAACCGGCACCAGAATGAAGGCGACGTTGACTGGGTTGGACACTTTTCCTGGTTCGTTACGTTCACCACCTGTGCCCCGATCCACTGGAGGACGAAACGGAGATGAAAGAGAGCGAAAAGCAGTCACTGAGCTGAGCAGCCGAGGAGATTTAAAAGCGATTAGCTGCAACATGACAGAGCTGTCGTGTTCCTTTTTTTGGACCAATTAAGTCAGCTGTTCCCTCTGCCCTTGAAGTTCTCCATCACCCGTCCTCCTTATCAACTTTAATGTCTCAGTTGGAATAAATAAACCAAGTTTTCCATTTTAATTATCTCATTTCACTTTGTTGGATGCGGATTGCAAACCCAGCCTCGTGTGGCAGGTTCGGTAACACCTGAGGCCTTTTACATGACTCACATTAAGATAAAGAGAAGAAAAATGAATAAAAGATCATAAACTTTTATCACTCTGGCTTTATCACTCAAGTTTCCTCTGTTCCCACCTGCCACTCCTGTCTGCCCACCCTGACGGACTGAAGTCCAATGTGGAGCTTCCACAAGACTAAAAAAAGAACACTGCATTCAATTCAGACAACTTTAGATGTCATTTTAGTTTTTATTACTTTACAAGCGGGTTGAGTTTCCTTAAATAAATGGCTTCACTCAAAGGAAGCAGAAGTTTTAATTCAGTTGACTTGGAGTCAATGTGCTGATGTAAGCAACCAGTTGATCCAAAATCCTAAAACACAGAAAAATCCCTCGCTTCTGTTCGCACACCTGGATGCTCTTGGGTCACATTGAGCATCCCGGGCCTCATGGCCTGATCGTTTTTAAAAATCAAAGGGCAGACCGTGATTTGCGGTCGGCGAAAGGCGACGCTTCTGCGGCTGCTGCAGTCGACGCGTCACGTGAGGCATTCCAGCAGAACACACAACAGGGCTTTTGTCTGCATTCCTGTTCACATCAGCGCGTGCACAACACAGAACAAGTCAGAGAAAATTAATTTAAAAAAAAAAAAAAAAAAAAAAAAAAGGACACGGGAGTCAAAGTTCAGGGGGGACCGAGTCTGACGAAATCCTCACGCCACGGAACACGAAGGGATGCACGATATCCGAACAGTGATGCGTGCGGGCCGCTTGTGCGCGTCCATTGTCCCGGTCTCCCTGCTGCTGCATCACAATGAACACACACTGGACATTGTCTGCTCGCCGACCACCTTGTGAACAAATGGGTCCATGCGCTTGCATCAAGAGACGACCATGGTGACGACGGCCCTGGTAGACTGCCCTGGCCCAGTCCCAGTCCCACGAGTGTCCAACTCAATCAGCTGAGATTCACGAGGACCCTTAAAATGCATTACAAAAAAAAAAAAAAAAAACCCTCTAGAAGAGCTGAACCAGAAACCTGTAAAAACTACAGCTACAAGGACACAGTGAATGTCCTGCAAGGAAGCTCAAAAGTAGAGATGTCCGAGACCAGATATATGACAGGCGTGGACTCACACGGTAGTAAAGAAGACAGAACCACGTGGACTCAACTCAGCAAAAACTTCCCACTGGAAAAGTACATTTTAACTGAGGAAAAGTGATTCAACTACTCTGATACAGCCAGCAGAGGACAAATCTGTGATTGTGGAGGACAGGCTTCTGTGTTGGAAGGTTAAAATCACTGAAAAACAACTCAGAAGCAACTAAAAACGGTTTAAGAAGCATCTCATGCACTACTGAAACATGGAAGGAAGGTCTGAACCATCATGGAAAGACCTTGTGTGACTGTTAGTGAAAATACCTTGGGGCTATTAAAGTTTTTTTTTTTTTGTTAAGAACAAAGGAGAGGAGAAACTTTTAAAAAACACCAGAGGTCATGTCATTTCCACTATCTGCTGGATCACACAACAAAAAGATGATGACATTTCGCCTCTAGCTGCATAAAGTCATAACTACAGGAACATTTGCATTTTGCAAAGTCCAATTAATACAGAAAAAGCTTTCCGGTCTCTGTGTGATGACCTGGAGAGTGTGAGATAAGAGAAATGCACATAATGATTCAAAGCAGAGTAAAAAAAACATTTCATAACATGGTTCTCTGGATCCTGTGATTTGAGGTCGACTCAGACAGACACAGAAAACAGATAAATGAAAAGTGAAACCAGATCTAGACTACGGAGGATCGTAGCAAATAAATATCAAATCCAGACGACCGCCTCAACTTTCTTCCAAGCAAAGAAAGAATTCACAAAAAGGTCACGTCTCCCTGTTGGAGTCGAAGAACCCGCCAATTACTTCACTCTGATTTGAGGTAATCCCCCTTTCTAATTCGAGACTAGATGTGGTATTTCCGTGTAACCAGAAAAACTCTCCTGCTGAAGCTTCCTTTGGAGTGGAGTGCAGGATCGATACGACGGCGGTACCGTTCGGCTCGCTCAATTTCCTGCAGCTTTATTTGGATTTACTGGTAATAAGTTCTGCCTGCCTCAAGGTTATTTCAGTCTTAACAGCCTGGCTCTCAAAATGACACTAAATCAATTGCTGTAAAAATACACAAAGGAAGGACCATTATTGTTGAAAGTAAGTGACAGAAATCAAAGACTTGGGGCTTTTCCAGGTTTTAAGAAGGACCACGGCTTGGACTGGGCTTCGCTGGATGAGTCCACTGACCACTGAAATGCCAAAAAGGCATCTTGAAAAAGAGGATGTGTGTGTTCCTCCCTGGATGATGTCAGCAGAGGAACTTATGCCACAGAAATAATGTGTCTGGGCAGCAGTTTCGGTGTTTGAGGACTTAAACTCACCTGAAAATAACGATCGATCTAAGCTTCCTACGTCATGTCTCTCCAAACTGAGCAATAACTGGTACGGTTTGTGAAAAAGGACTAAAGATAAAGAATCAGAGCTCGTTGTTAGACTTTAACCTCTGACCTTTAACACGCAATTTCACAAGAATGGCCTTCCAGAAATAAAACTTAGTGAATGTTCTCGTGTCAGGAATCTGGATTTAGACCCAGAGGATGACAATGAAAGAGAAAGAGGAACCCCTCACATGACGGGGAAAAAAGCTACATGACTGTCAAAAGTATTTATTCATGCCTGTTGTGATAATGGCAGCAATTAAAATGCTCATATCCCATTGATACTATCCATGCATAGCCTCGAAGATCTAATGGGATAAAAGGTTCTGTCTGCGGTTTACCATTTCTCCACACTCAGGAAATTGCACAAGTGTTGCATTTTATGAAAAATAAATCCACTTAATTACAAAGACTGGAGTGAGGTAAAGCATCTCCTGACTTAAACTTGGGTTCACAAGTGAAGGGTAACTTCTTCTTTTAACCATTCAGTGTGTCACGGCTCAGTTTCTCTGGTGAGCCCCGCTCGCGTCCTGTACCTGCTTATAACCCATCATCACACAACTTTTCTTGTGTGCTGACAAGTTTCATCCAAGTACAACAGCAAAACGTTTCCTTCCCCGTCCTTCCTTATTCCTCAGCCTGCAACAGAGACCGTGTCAGACCTGAACTCGACCTGAATATATATACACACACACACTCACATTGCATCACATTTTTCCATTTCCAAACAAGTCAGTTGGATGAATAATATCTGAAGGAGCTTGTGGATTCAGGCAATCAGCTGTACTAACCTGCCTGTAATATGGTATACCTAAATCTGTATTCCTAAAACGACAATGCAACAAATACATGCCTTTTGAGATGACATAAAAGCTAAATCACAAATCAGCTGAGAAGCTGAAGTTTGTTACTTGAAGAGATTTGTTATCCATACACATTTTCTGTCAACCAACTAAACAGCTCCGAACAAGTTCACTTCATCTGAAAACCACCAAAAGAGTCATGAAATTAGGTTTTGGAGGTCTAACTAAAACAGCAAATTCTTACTTTCGAATAAGAGAAAACTGAACTTAACGCATGAATGTGAATTGTGGTAGAAAGGTAAGACTGATTCAGTGATTTGCTGCCTTGATATATTGACTGTTTGGGGATGGTAAATATGAGAGCACTGACCTCTTAGAAGCCATGGCAAATTAACAAATAAACTCTGTTACTTAAACACAATGTTCACGATTGAAATGACAGTAACGTTTGAAGCAGAAGGGTTTAATGCAATAAAGCGCAGATACTGACATCAGAAACCCTGCTGCATCCACACATGAAGTGAAAATAAACTTACTTATAGACGTTGTATTACTCATTGATGGACGGGACCGCGGCAGAGCAGCTGACTGCTAATGATGCTACCCCAGATTCGAGATGTTGAACGTCTGGTCAGAACCAAGAAGGTCAAGAACAATCAATCTATCAAACAGGGACCAAACATGAATACGTACGAATTTCCTGATTCTCGGACAGCGGATACACCCAGTTTAAAATGGTACCGCCTCCAAGAAAGAGAAGTCCACACGAAGAGGAGCAAGAGGACACACTCATATCCACTTCCGGTATTGTGCTTTTTTAAAATTAGTTTTAAGCATTTTTATTTAAAGTTTTTTTCTGAAGAAATAAAAGTATTTTTCTCTTTTTTATTTAAATAAATACAGTAATGTGTTTACATATAATAGATTCAGGAACAAATAATATTCTGTTTCCTGAAAAACAAAGTACATATCTACTTTTGACCTAGATAAAACCAAATCAAGATGGCGACTAGACCCCATGATCAAGATTAACCGTTAAGATTAGATTAGTTTTTTTTGTTATATTCAGCTTTACTGACATTGTACAGAGTACAGGTACAGAGGCAATGACATGCAATTGACATTTAATCAGAGGGGCAAGAGCAGTATTAAATAGCAAGTGCAAATCAGTGGTATATTCAGATAAATATACTTTATATATATATATATATCTATATATATATATATATATATATATAGATATATATATATATGTGTATGTGTGTGTGTGTGTGTGTGTGTGTGTGTGTGTGTGTGTGTGTGTGTGTGTGTGTGTGTGTG
>JAOWBL010001439.1:0-15352 GCA_028564865.1 Zenarchopterus dispar | reverse complement strand
TCAGGTGTGTTGCTGCAAGGATACATCAAAAACATGCAGGACTGCAGCCCCCAGGGACTTGAGTTTGAGACCCCTGGCTTAAAGGTTCAGACACACTGCTGCTCCAGTTTTAAGATTTTTGCTCCATAGAAAAAGACAAAATCAAAAAAAAAAAAAAAAAGCAAACAACACTCCTAACAATCATGGCTGTCTAGTTTACTGTTTTTAATCTGAGCTAAATGAGCATGGTCTCCTCACAGCAGCAGATTCTCCTTCCCTCTGTTTAACTGCAGGTCAGAGCAGGATTAGCTCCATAACCTGAACTGTAAATTAATCAGCTGCTCATATCAGTGTGGAAACAGCACTGGTCTGAGGGGAGTTTGCCTTCCTCAGATTAAATATATCGCATATTCTGAGGCAGTTGCTATCAACACACTGGGGGTGCAGAGAATGAGATTAAAAGAAGCACGATGGTGAGCAGAAATAGCTGCAAGATGGCCCAGCAGAGAGGAAGCCGGCTGGTGTGACAGCACTATCAGGTCCTGCTGAACAACAATCTCTCCACCCAGCAGTTGTCAGCTTAGCACAATGGAGAGTCCAAACACACACTTTATATTCATGGCTTCCCATTCAGAGTGCAGGAGCAATCACCAGACATGAGCTGCCACCAGATAACTCTACAGCGGTTGTCGTCATCTCTCAGCTGTCTGCTGAAGACTGAAGAGGGCTACACAATACTGGCCACGAAATTCAATGTTCTGCCTAAATAGATGGCATGTCTGTAAGGTTTTCTACTTCACATTATGCTTATTAATTAAGGATGTTAGCATTTGCAGCTCTCTATTGACACAGAAGCTGATGCAAGAAAAGAGGAATTGTGACGTGTCTGTCGTCATCAAATCCACGAGGCAACAGTGTCCTCTTTTATCTCCTTTTCCTTTCTACTTCTGCTGAATTCCTTGATTCTGAAGGACAGCACAGCAAGATGGATTATGTTTGATCTGCCTACAGTAGCTTAATAACCAAAGTTGGTGTTCGCCCAGTAGAGATGCTATTTTATTGAGGAAACCCCTGTCTTTAGAAGGACTGACTGAGAGATCCATCCATCCATCCATCCATCCATCCATAGGATGTCACAGAACAAGATACAGACCATACGCTGCATCTTCTGTGGTATATTTCGCTCACATGCTTCTCACAGGTATAAAGGTGGGCTGCCTGTACTTGAACACACCCTCTTTCCTGACTTGATATGAAGCTGAGAGGGGCTTAGTTGAGCAGACGCCACCAAAAACACTGCATGGCAAGTGTGAGATGTTAAAACTGATCATTCCTCTTGGGTATTTTCAAATTTGTGTGTATGTGACAATGAAGGACTGTTAAGAGGCCACAGTTGCTTAAGTGGTATCAAATGAAGGCCATTTAGCCCAAGCTCATTGTCTAAAGCACGCTATCAGTCCCAGGGATTTGGGCTTAGAGAGACCCAGGGCATCGATCTGATCGAGGTTCTCCATACCACTGTTGTCATGAAAAATCACCACAATTAAAGAACTTTATTAGAGTAATTAGATGGCTCTGAGCACCAAAAGATTTCCCCCATTAACTCACGATCCAGGAAAATGAAGAGTTGCCCTCAAGACCATCGTTATGGTAATAGACATTGATTCAAAGAGACGTGCCAATGTGTGGGGCATGCTTGTGCTCATTCATTCTGCCAGTCTTGATGTTTGAATGTTTCTCTACAAGTCGTCCCCAGGTAGTGCTGTACACTTATGAAACTCTGCAGGCATAAATCCAGAAACAAAGAGCAGGAAAGCAGAGCAATAGATTGTAGTTAGGTAGATTGAATGATGCTCGGAGTACTGGAAGCCAAATCTGAGCAACTCTATCTCATTAGTAGAAATAAAACAGGCTAATAAATGCTGTGGTGAAATAGTTTAAATCTCACATGGAGAGAATGCTGTCACATCTTCTAAGTAAAGTGCAGCTGCTGGACACCCCCAGAGACAAAAGGTCGAGATGAAAGAATGCACCTTTCTGTCATTTTATAAAGTGGCATTCTTTATCTTCAACAACTACACAAGGTAAGATGCTTCACAAGCTGAAGCATCCCGGTCCACCATTCCTGACTCCTCTCTAAGTGCATGCTCAGGCAACCGCACTGTACCAAAGCACGATCGACCTCTACAGTCTGGTACGTTTGGATAAGGTGAATGCTCTGATCTGTGCTCAAGTATGACACGATTCCTGGTCTCTGGCATGGCTGAAAGATGTGTGTTTGAGCATGGTATGCAATGTCTGCATGATATGTAGCTGCAACAGCTCCCAGTAACAATCACTTAACATAACTGAGGAGTAAAGCAGAAATTCAAAAATGATATAGAGCTGTATCAGACCAGAAAAACTTAACACACACACACACACACACACACATTCAGTGGAGCTGCCATCATATTTCTTATGTTGTACTCCAGTGCACTAATTCTCAGCACAGTGCGTAAACAACCGGGTGCTTAATATAACAACATGATGACATATGTACAAGTGCCAATTGTGCTCAAGCACGATTGAGAGTTGAGTAATGTGAGAGGGTCCAGAGGGATGGGGGTGGGGCGGGGGTAGGGGGGTGTATGTGCTGTATAGCACAACTCAGGCAGTGTGAGTATGCTCTTAAGATGTGTGTCCCCTACAACACGAGCAGGTCCATGCACAGATGATTCCCTTCACCTATTTTGTCTCTTAAGGGCATGCACCAGAGGCATGTAGTTCAAAAGTTGCACCCAAATATTTCAACTTTGCTAATTTGTTGTGATGACTAATACATTTAACCAGACAACTCTAGAAAACAAACTTTCCTCTCACCTCAACCTCTGGCACTTTCCTCCAAGCCTCATTCCTCTGGCTGTCTCAGAGGACAGGCAGTGAGGGATCATAAAGAGGTGGGAAACCTGCCACGGCCACTACCGCGTTCTCCTCCATGACTTTAGTGCAGAACAACGTTTTTGCACAAGACACCACCGCTAGACCAGCTGATCTACGAGGAAACTTATCAACTTATCAAATGCAATGACGGACGTACAGATCGTTATCTTCTTTGGTTGTGTTAGACACTTTCGTCTGCATTAAGTTGGACCAAGTTCAGCTTTCTGACACGCTTCCTGGATGTGCTGCCTTCGTATTGCATCAGCAGTAACCTTGCTTTGGTTTGCAGGCAAATCTGCATCTGAGGGGAGAGACTTATTAACTCTCTTAAACTCGTAAACCAGAGTTCTTGTAAATCCAAGGCTTTTACGCAGATCTTTACATCTTCTTCCTCTTGTTCATAAAGCTTTTGTCAGTCGTGGAAAACATTCGTACAAGCAGAGAAAGCCTATAACACTTTTTTTTTTTAAATTATAAACAATATCTTGCTGCCTTTCAAAGCCAAAATGTATTACTGTGCATCCACTGTAGCGCAAAAATAAGCAAGATTGATGTGTTTAAAAAGAGACAAGCAGAGCCTGCAGTATAACTTGAGCAAAGCCCAGTAAAAAGAGCTCATTAAGGAGTTGGAAAAGGGCTAAGAAACCACAGGAGTTCAAACCATACGCAGTCATTATGGCTCAATTAGCATGGAAAAACACCCTTGAAAGACCGTCTGGACCCTTGAATGACAAGCAGCCACTGAGCTCAAAATCACTGAGCCATAGTTGTTTTAAAAGTATTAAAATAGCCCGTACATAGGTATGTTTGGGGGACAAAACAGCTTTAATGCCGTTTATTTATGTGCCACTTCATCTGTTTACACAGCTCATACATCACACTCTTCCAGGCAGATGCCATGTATAAATGGTGTGATGTATCCATCCTCCAGCCATCTAATACACTTAAAATAACAATATTCCCTGCAGCAGTGGAGCACTCAACACACATATGAATGAGGGATGCTGCCAGTATTTGGACTGCTAAACCAACAGACTCCTTTAATCGCTGAGCCAGTTTAATTGGCTCCCATGGTGAGGCCATCACTCATAGCCGACCGTTTATCCTTTTCTTCTCACAGGAGAACAGCTGAACCAGAGGAAAGGGTGGGGGGTTGTAAAGGCCACTGGGCTGTGTCTGCTTTTCTGGCAGCAGTAGAGGAGGTGAGAGCCATCTCCCCCGGACCAGGCCTTCATCTCGTCCTTACTCGAGACTAACACTCAGGGGGCAACGTTTGAGCCCTCTGGCTTAAACCAACAATAAATGAAAGCAGACTGCAGCAACTACCTTAATTGTGTCCAACGTCTGGCCTTACTCTCCCTCTCTAACCTAGTGTCTCATCCCTCGCCCTACCCCTTAATCCGCCACACATGCTCTCTCATCTAAGGAGGCACATTAGAAATTGTAGAGGCAGGGTTCTCCGTGCTGCGCCGAGCTGGCAAAAGAGATCTCTTTTTATCGTAGCTTAACGAGATGAGTCAAGTCTGTCCAGAACCTGATCGCTCAATGGAGTGGTTGTAATCCTTCATGTGCGACTTTCTGCTGGCCAAGCTTGTATTTTCTGAAGAACGAGAGGAACCAGCCAGTGAGAGTGTATTCTGTCATCGTAAGCCAAGTGGATGCTCGCCACCACACTGTTCCACCAGAGATCACGGCCTTTTTTACACTGCTCTCAACCCAGTAGCGACTGCTCCCGGCCAGGACCCTGACAGATGGGAAAGTGCCCTCCTCCTCTTCACTTTTTTCCCCCCATCTGTAGTAGCTCCACCATTACCAGACAGTCTTAATGAGGCCTCACTGTCTGACAAGAGCAGTCATGCTCAGGGAAGGAGGAACGAGTAGAAAAATCAGAAGATGAATATGCAAGTCTAATCCAACGCCGCTTGCTTTCTACAGCCTCCTGCCACCTCTCACATCTAGCCTTCCGCTCCGAAAAACTCTTCCTAATTAGCTGGACTTTTATTCAATTAAACTACCCTTCCCTTATATCTCCAGGATTAAGCAGCTTTCTGTAAATGACAAATGTGATGTGAGTAAAATGTCATGAGGTATCAGTGGGAAAGTGAGCTCTCAGTGTACCACCACAGCATCACAGAGCTCACCATTAATTATAGCCTCTGCCAGCATGGAGTTAGCCGACTAACTGTGTTTATTCAGGCAGAAGTGTATGAGTGTGTATATAAGTGTGTATTTGAAGAAATCCACCAAGGAGACGCCCTGAGACTGCGGATTAAGGGTGACAACGGTCTTTACAGTGTCCGTGGCTCTTTCTAACTTTGTGCTGAATGCGATGCTAATTAAAGCGCACGCTGGGTTGACACGCACTCATCGCTGATTGCCTCCACGGCAACGACCCTAACAACCATTTCTTGAAGATAACAATAGCCAGGGAAGGTTCTAGTGTTGGCAGGACTTGCAGTTTGGCTCAAGGAATTACCAGGATTTGTTGCACTCACCTGCTCAAACCATCATTCCAAGATTTCAAACACACATAGTAAAATACCTGCTTTCCAGGAAACATATCTGAACACTTCTGACTGTTTCACTGGCTAAAAATTCTCACTATACTGTGCTGCTTTTTCATTGACTTGGGATCAGTGTTGAACACAGAGCTGGAGCAGAGACAAGGACGTGATCCTTCACTGGACTGCTGATTGGGTCTGCTGCCAGTTATTTTAACTGTGGCCCCTGGCCAAACAGGAGGCACCCAAGTTTTTGCCAAAGTAATCCTGACAGTGTCTTTCACCTCATATTTGAGCCCTTCGTTATGCCAGGAGACAGTCCTGCTAAGATCATAGTAGCATTCCACATTAGGACAGCATGTCTTGAATGTGTGATGGAAGATCACGTCTACTGCCAGACTTTCCGTGCCATAAAAAAATATGACAATATCATTAAAATATTGCTGCTTTGCACCATTTTCTTACACAAATACTCTCCATTATATTTACTACACTCCACTGCAGTGACTTGTTTTTCCTCCCTCCTACTGTTGAAAATGACTTTTGGAGGGCAACAGATTGTGAATTTAATATTTTGGTGCTGCTTGTGATCTCAGCGGGCTTACAACTGCATAACTGTCGATGTCAGGTTCTTTCTGACGGCTTTCATTGCTTCCACAACTAAATAACAGAGTTTCAAAAAAAAAAATAAAAGGTAGCTAGATAAACAACAGCTGCTTCTCTAAAAAGTGAAATGTGGCTTGACATCAAAGTGTCACTGCAAGTCTTACTTGTGTCTGAGAAGTTTGACTGTGGAAGCATTTTAATTTAGTTTTTGACTAATTTTACATGTTATGAAAAACAGTGGAGGCCAGGAGCTGCAAAGAAATAAACACAGACATGTGGGTATGAAAGTATACATTGACTTTCTATTCTAAGGTTTTATCTGTTAGGACTTAACAAAAATAAATTAATTAAAAACGTGCGAGATCAGCCCCCGGATAGTTCAGTGGGTTGATGGACGCACCATATATGGAGGCTATTGTCCTCATCCAGAGGGCGCAGGGTCAAATCCCAGTCTGTCGCTATTTACTGTGTGCCCCCGCCCCCAAATCCCCAATTATCCTGTCTTGCTTCTTTCTAAACAAAGGCCTACAGCCACAAAACTTTGAAAATAACTACCAACTCTTGAAATTAGGTAAGTATGACCTCAACTGACTAAAAGAATATGACATGTTATACTATGATTTTATCTTTTTTACAAAAACCTGCAAAATACAGAATCAGTGTGAGATGACTTGTGGTCTGTGGTTCTTTACAACGCTGCTTCCCATCATGGAGGTTTGTTGTCTATGTAAAACTCTCTTAAGGTCCATCATTTCAATCAGGTTGAGGTCTGGACTGTGGGGAGATCATTTCAAAACCTTAATTCTTATTATTTTTCAGCCTTTCTAATGTAGATTTGCTGCTACATTTTTTTTAACCATTATACCAATTTTCACCAAGCTTTAGCTGTCGGACAGAAGGCTTCACATTTGTCTCTGGAAAAGTTTGGTAAACACAGGACTCAGTGACTAGAAGCTGCCCAGGTCCTCCAGGGCTACAAGACAACCTCAAATCACCACCCCTCCACCGTCGTGTTTGACAGTGGGTATGAGCTGTTCATACCCTCAAACATGGCAGAGGGAATTTTGATCAAGCATCTTCCCATTGGCCTCTTCTGTTAAAAAGACATTATTATAGAAATATTTTTGGTTGTTTATGTGCAGATTTGCAAACTTGATCCATGCTACTAAACTGTTATTTCAGAATGGAGGTTTTTGTCTTCTGTCAGCACAGCTTTTAAACTTCTCTGTTGCACGTTATTCTTCAAAATGTGAAGCCAAGATTCAAAACAAAGTGCACACACTTCAGAGCAGAGTACTGATGTGAGAAATAAAGATGTTAGTCTTATTATAACACCGAAAGTGCTGCTAGGATAACATGTGACAAGGACATCAAAGAATTGAGACAGAAATAAAAAAAGAATAGACAATACATGTGTTATGTTGGGGACTTCCATCATCATAATGTGTATTTGTGTACTTGTCCACAACTTATTCATATCCATAAGGTGGTGCTCACATCTATAATGACTTTTCTACCCTCTATTTATAATCTGTGTTCTCCAAACCTTCAATATTTCTAATCTTCTTTATTGTGGTAGACATTTCTGAATTTGAGCCATTGCGGCACTCCACTGACGAGCCAAACTCACACAGAATATCCAAGGCTTTCAGAAAATGGAATGCACGAGAAAAAGTCTCTAAAATCATCATTTATAAATAGATTTTTAAGCTATCCAAATGCATGAGGGGAGTCACATGTCACTCCAAAGCTGCGTCTGTAGTCATCATGTATAAATACCAGTGCTGTTTTGAAAGAGCTTATCCAACTTCTGTTGGAGCTGTTGGAAGTTCTTCATTTTGGCTGTCTGGGAAACTTTAGAAATCTCTGTCATTTCAATATTTCAACTTATACTGTACAAGTTTATAAAAAAGGGCATTATGTTGCTCATCAACTTACCCCTGCTCTTCCATCATCTCTTGGAGCTCCATACATTTCAGCTCTACCCTCCTTTTCCTCTCATGGTCCAAAATCTCTCTGTGCGGCTTCTTCACCAGGATGGGTTCAACTTTAGGCTCCTCCTCCGTACCCGGCAGTACCTCTTCACTTTTAGTTTGTGGCACTGCAGTCGACGTTAGCCCCCCAGATGCTGCAGCGGTTCCCGGTTCTGCTCCAGGGACCACGGGCTGGGCCATCCCGTTTGCACCATCTTTAGGCGATGGTACCCTCGTTGCATCGTACATGATGAGGAAAGTCTGTGGAGGCAAACATGAGGGAGAGGCAGGAGGTTACCATGGAGAAGAGGTGATGGGAAGACACTGGTGAACAGATCAGTCTTATGGAATTTAAAAGCCTCACTTTCTGTTCCTGTTTTAGTGTAAAATATATATACAGAGTTTACGGTTATAGGGAGTTTAGAGTCGATTTACTATTTTATTTTAGTGAGTTAAAAGGGAACATGCAGAGAAAAGAAATCTAGTTTTTGTGCTTGAGAGCAGATACTTGAATGTCTGAAGTAGCTAATAACGCAAAAACTTTAGGATGACACATTTTTATCATTTCGTTTGGAGCTACTAAAGTTTTAAAATATGTGATAAAGTAAAATGTTCAGGCTTACAGGATAATGCAACATCACATCCAAATCAGAGTAGAATTATCCATCTTTATCGCCAACCAAGTTAACATCCTACATCTGTCTGACTCTGCAGGGAAGTCAGATCCAACCACTCAGTAAGCATTCACATACACATTTTACTGCCAGGTGTAAACATTTGTGAGAAGGGCTGGCCACCAGTGATGAAATGCATTTTATTCCAATTTGGACTGGGCCTTAGAAGCAGTTAACAAAGAGACAGTGTACTGCATCCATGTAACTTCTGTTCTGGCCCACTGTCGCCCCTGTTGTATGTGTACATTATCTCTGTGCAGCAACAAATCTGGACCAGCGGTAAGCACAAAACACTCTCAGACTGAAAGGTGAGTCGGTGTGATTTGAAGCCGATATCTCCAGACAGGCTGCATCATTTCTGCTAGAACTGAGAGGTAGTCTTTGCAAACATTCACACACATCGCCATGCTGCATGCTCAGACATGCATGGGCAGAGACAGTGCTGACAGCGGCTTCTGCTTCACGAGCCAACAGTGCTGAAACGCCCGAAGGCAGGTTAGGAGGGAGAAAGACAGAGAGAGAGGACGAGTGAGCAATTCTTCCTGAAAAAGTCTACTGGACCATTGTCATGGTGTTAACTGTAAAGGTCACATATTTTACATACACAGCATGAGAAGGGAAAGGAGTACTGGGTTGGGAGGGGAATGGTGGGCAGGGGGCATTGCAAAGGGTTTAAAGACACAGAGCCTGTAAAGAGTCAGCAGCAGTGAAGCAGGTGACAAGAGAATGAGGAAAGTAGTGGTTCATCATCTTTAACACAGAGTGAATGCATCCTCTGTTCTTGACCTCTTTCACCTTTCTGTTTCTGGCTCGTTTACTCGTCAAGCAATGAGACCGTCACTTCGCCGCACACAAAAGTCACCAGTACAAGAGCTGCACTGACCGCGCTCTGATCAAGATTGATTGTTCTTTTAAGGCCGGCCCAAAATGTATAGGAGGAGAAAGAAGGCTTGTCCCCGTCCACGTGCCACAGACGCTTGTCTCCCTCTGCAACTAATGGCTTCATTTTTCACAGAGGAGCCAAAAAAGATGCACTCCATCAGTGTCACACGTGGAGGAGTGAAGACAAGATGGCGCTGCAGCCAGATGGACCACGCTCTGAAGGAGCAATGTCTCATTCTCAGTTCCTTTATGCATTCACAGAGAGTGTGTGAATGACATGTGATGTGTAGTCAGGCGGTTCTGTTGCGTTTCAGCTGCTTCTTCTCGTCTTTGACTGGTTAATAGGGATGTGTTTTGTTTTGAAGAGCTGCGTGCTGGTAAACGAGCCGTGAATGTGTGTGTCGCGATACTCCTGTCAGCTGACTGAACAGGTGGCAGGACAGCAGGAGGCATCATCTCTGAATCTATTAAATCCTAAATCAGCATTTGATATTCTATGACAGTAATCTCTTATCAACACACGGTTGTCTGCTGAAGACTGCAAGCAGAAGAGATCTCAACTATCAAAACAGGCTTTTAAAATGACATTCAGGCAGCGTAAAACATCAGTGGTCTTTTTTTGAGCCTAAGCAAAAAGATAAATACAGTATTTGTTAAATGAAAGTAGATGCAGTGAGGTGGTCTGCCGCTGTAGGGTGGGGGCACAAGGACCTGGGGAGTCGAGGGCTGTAAAGTGGCTGTTGATTGTACAGCTGGATGTGGGTATGAAATGTGTTCAGTATGATGGTCCTGAATGTACTGCTGCCTGTCTGAACCACCTGTGCTCTCAAAGTCCACAGGTGGCCCAAAGGAAGACCAGGAGTCAATTATATATTGATGTGTTCAACCCTAGCTGGTTCAGTTTCTGTATCAGTTTCTGGGGAATGATTATGTTGAATGCTAAACTAAAGTCAGTGAGCAGCATAGTCTGAACATAAGTCCTTGATGTCCAGATGAGTGACGCTGAATAGAGAATCTGTGGAACAGCTGGCCTGACGTGAAAACTAAAAGAGGTCCAGGGAGGAGAGGATGATGGATTTGATGTGCTGCATGACTAGGTGTTTGAAGTTCTTCACGATGAAAAGGGTTAGTGGTATGGGACACTAGTGACTGAAGCAGGATGGAGAAGCCTTCTTCAGAACTGGGATGATGGTGCATCTGGAGCATGAGGGGACCACAATGTGGCTCATGGGGTGTTAAACATGCTTGTGAGGGCATCAGTGAGCATCAGGGGGCAGTCCTTGAACACATGACCAAGTTTGCTGTTCAGGCCCACTGATTTCCAAGTGTCAGTCCCAGAGAGGGTTCTTCTCACACTGGCTGGAGACAGGGACGGTACTTAGTCATCTGGAGGGGTCTCACACATCCTCCTTGTGTCTCTACGGTCTCTGAATTGGTGGGCTATACTTCTGGTATGACTTGGGATAAGTTATCTGTCTTTGGCTTGTCTTGGTACAAATACTAAAGAAATATGGTTTAGAGACTCCTTTTCAACTACGAATTATAGCTTTATTCAGCACAGCTGGTTTTAGGGTTTTGAGTGGGACACTTTACTGCCTCTTGTGAAGGGTGTTCCACTTTTTAAAATTGGCTTAACAGCATTTCTCTACTCATTTCTGAGGTAGAAAATACAACAAGATGTGAATATGAATAAACTTAAGGTCAGGAAGCTGATTATACTACTGTGATCTTGGTCTGTGATATTGGAGTCCCCTTCACATCAGAACTGCTTATTGAATAAAAACCTAGAAAAAACCCAGGCCATCACAAAGAATGGGACTGGGTTATGGTGGAGTGTTTGAGTTGCTGGTAACCTCAAACACCTGAAGAGATTCTCTCATGGACAGAAAAAGTGATTTTCTGTGATTGATGACATCTCAAGTCACATGTAGAAGTGTCCTTGGACAAGACCATAAACCTAATGTTTTCCTTGATGCATTTATCTGCGTGTGTGAATGTGTGTATGACAGGAAAAAAGCACTGCAAAGACTCAGTAGAAAAATTTCTTTATAGATCTTTACAGACTGTATGAAAGCACTGAATGAATGTGAGTGCAGTTGGGTCAGTGTGGCTTGCCATACAAAAGTACGTTGAGTGTACATTAAGTGTAGTCCATTTACATGCCCCCTTGAAAGTAGACGTAGTTTTCTCAAGGTGATTTCAACTGCACTATTACAAGTTCCCAAAAACATAGAGAAAAAAATAAAACACTTGTTCACATGGCAAATGGCAAGACATTGCTGCTCGCCAGTCAGCACTTGATCACACTTGACACATGACAGAGTCATCTCTGATGCCAAACAGGTATCTAGGATGCTAAATATCTGGAGGCGTCAGTGACTCTATGTTTAAGCAAGAGCCAATGAAAAAGCAAAGTATGATGTGAGGTCACCAGGAGGATGGGAAATTCATGAAGAGGGAAATACTGTACAACATTTAACAAAGAGACAACAAAGTTTCTCTTTCCCTTTTTCATGTATGTTCTAAAAAAAAAACATTTTAAAAAAATCACTGCACTTGCACCACAAAATACTACTCCTCTTTCATCCACAGTTTCACAACATCCACAGTTGTACTGCATTGACTGGACTAATGGGAACTGGATGTTCAGGCTCTGCTCTGGCAGAGTCTAGCCAGAGCAGCCGACAGCTCTCATCGTTCCTGCAAGCCAACCTGGAAGGGTCGAATGGCTACACAGACTACAAGCAAACTGTCTCGCTGGCAGGTGAATGACTGCAGGTAATTAGCATCATAAGTTACCACTCTTGCATAGCTCAGGTGGAGGTAAAGCAGATTTTTCTGGCAATCCTTCTTTCAGATCTGAAATGAGGACAGATTCAATCAAAATACATTTACACAGGTTAGTAGGAGCTACGGCATGCTAACTGAGATAGCGTGGCTGTGTCCCAACCAACTGCCAGGCTTGTTTTTTCCACCTATTTGTTTATTTTTGGCTTAACTAGGGTTGGGTAGTGTTTGCTCCCTCCAGGAAATCATTGCTTAGAGGCTTTTATGCAGTCTAAGTATATAACCCCAACCCACCAATCAGTCATGTAGTGTGAACACTACAATGACTTCAAGACTCCCAGCTACAGGACAGCAAATTGTGCAGTCTGAAAAAACAAAAATGTACTAATAGTCCCTTTTAGATTGGTGGAGACTCTGAGTTTAACACTCAAATCTAGCATATCACCTCTCCTTTTATATGATCTAACACATCCAACTGGTGGGGTGTCAAACTGGCCCCACCAATAACCTAGCTCCGAGGGGTACACTTCATTGTGGGTCAGGACTAATATAAACAGAACTGATGTGGGTCTTGGGCAGATTTGTTGATGACAAGATGAGGATGTCCGTGAGCTCCTCATCTTCAGAGCTGTGGACGTCATAAATCAGTACATTACAGAACAGTAACCTGCAACTAAAATGAAAGACGGCGAATTTGCAAGACAGAAACTCAAGTCATTCACAAACTGAAGAGTCTCAGAAAGAAGTTATTTGTGTTCAATAAACACAACAGTAGGAGTGGCAGAGGGAGACTGCTGGTCATATTTGTGCAACCCGATTTGGGGGAAGTCGCTACACAAATCCCATTGTTATTCAGCATGGGTCCTCCACCTGCTCCATCTATGTAGTACCACTCCATAACCCCTCCTGACTCATCTTCCCTCCCCTCAACTCGGCTTCAGGCGCCGGGGAGGTAATAACACGCCTAGCGTTTACATTACCAGCGTGCGTAAAACATGCGTTTATCATCCAGGGATAATAGAGGGGTCCAATCTAAAAATGCCTAATGTTGAACATTATGTAATCTGAAGCCACCTTTGATATCCTCCACTATAAAAAGTGGAAATTAAAAATAAAAACGCTAAAAGGGGCCAAAAACAATTATGTTGTCATTTTTGTCTTCAAGCTCACAATCATAGGTTATTACAACAATGCAGAATTAACAGGATGATCCTGCTGCTACCCTTTGATCAGTAGCTTTTACACACCAGCTGAGTAAAAGCTTAAAGGAAGTCTGTTCAGCTCTGGGTCTTCACTCAGAGCAAAATGTATTTGTCCTGGACAACATGTCTTGGCCAGAAATTTCACCATACACACTCAATCCAGTTGTTCAAAGCAGATTCAGCTGTAACGAGCTCAAATGAAATAGAGATATCATCTGAACACTGGATGAAAATTCTCCCGAACACCAGATGCAGGCAGCCTCATTATACACTCCACAGCCGCTCCCTTTGTTCACGAGAAACGGGAGGGGCATGAAATCTGTTTCCTTTCAAGTTAGGACAACTAAATCATTTATTTGTGTAATGAAAAAAAATGTGAGCAGAAAGGGAGCTGATAAGGCCGTGGAGCACACAGTTAATTGTGTGCGAGTCCTCTGCAGGGACTGAAGGTTATCTCCAGCAGCTGTATTAATGCCGGCACCAGCCTCTTCTGCTATTACAGCAAGGGCAGAGAAAACCATCACATCAACACAATCACCGGCTGTTACTAGTCATTATGCTAAGTGAAGATGTTCAGCAACACGCTCACAGTGTCACATCGCGTTATTTCAAATGTAAAGGAGATAACGTGCACCTGAACATTCAAATGCTGTTTTGGGGATGTGCCCCCCGTTTGAAATAAAAGAACCACAAGTTTCTGACTTGTCTCTAAAGAAGATAGCTGCACTTGTGTGTTCTCCAGGTTCCCTCAGCTGAGGCCTGTTGTCCACTGACATCACACCCCAAACAACACAGACAAAGCCTGTAGTAGGAAATGAGGTCCAGACACAGTGGGTATGCGTAGTGATGGTCTTCGTTATGTGTTAAGGGGTTCCTGTAATTTCTATTCAGCCACTGTGATCTAAGAATAATGTGTTTGCTGGCAACCCATGCGGGACTGAGTTATCTGGTACATGCAATGGATAAACTAAGCATTTAAAACTCAATTAATTAGGATAACAGTCACCGTCGTCTCACAGTGGAACAGTCTAGATACATTTAGGATCTAATGGTGCTTTAGGTTAATGACACATAAGAAAGGAAACTGCTCAGGCTTTAACCAGTGTGATTATGCTGATGTTTTTTCTTGAGGGTTATTCTTTCAACATGTCATTACTGACAGTTAATGTAGTAAATGACACAATCACAATGATACACTGCAGCACTGTTTGAGTTGCTGTTTTCTGAGTTTGTGTTTTTTATTTTTTTTATTCTTTGCTTGTCTACCTCATTGGATGAAGTGATGATATCATCACACATCATCTCAGGAGCTTGTACACTGGGACAAATGGTAAAATCTCTACTTTGATAGTTCAGGTTTTTTTATTTATGCTACATCGGTTTAAATCCAAAAAAAAAAGAAAGAAAAGAAAAAGCAAATATGTAGTGAAAACAGATAATACAGCTGCAGAGCTTGGTGACTAGTAGACCATGTCAAAAAAATCCACATGTCCTCTGGTCAACTGCAGACATGAGGTGGAATAGCACGTCTGTGGCGTGGAAACGCTCAGAGTCCAAATTAGTAATATCTGTGAGAAGTTCAAAAACAATATCCAATGATTTGCAAGAGATCAATAAAACAAAAATGTTTTTTTTTACATGTTTATGGGGAAAAAGAAACAAAACAAAACAAAAAATGATCTGGTAATGTGTTGGAAACTGTAGCTTCATAGGTAAGAAAAACATGAATGAACTACGATATATATATACATATATATATATATACATATACATATATATATATATATATATATATATATATATATATATATATATATATATATATA